>JBBPPC010001019.1:0-11118 GCA_038091775.1 Leccinum olivaceopallidum | reverse complement strand
GGGGGGGATGTGCTGGCCATTGCCAATCGCGCAGAGTTTTTATGCGAATATGTTATGTGGCTGCATACGGGGTGAGGAAGACCAAATTTGATGTCAAAACAATTGCTGCTATTGTTTTAGACCTGTCAAGCGGCTGCAACGTGTTGCATCAAGGAATGCACCACACACACGGCCACGTGATTGGGAGTACCAAAACAATATCAACGAACAATAGGCAACGCACACACTGGGATAAGCCACGAACAAAGTTCACTGGAACCAAGTTTCGGACCTCGTGGTGGGATAGCCACGAGCAAAGGCTGTATTGTTCCTCCCGAGGTGTCCGACGGTCCCGAACTATTTTTTCTCTCTCTACTTCCAAACAAAAAAACTAGCGAGTAGGGCTCAAGCAAGTACCGGAATAGTTATCAAGATCGTTGCTTACTGTTGTACTTTGCATTCAGCCGGGACACCAAGCGTGTTTCATCGTCGCTTGTCCATCGTCCAAGGCTTCAGGTAAACTCTGCCCAACAATAGGTTGTGTCTGCCTTCCGCCATCCTCACCACCTCCCCAAAAGCGTCCCAGCAACGCTCGTGGACTCGGTTCCTTTCTATTCGCTCGACATCACGTGGGCGCGGAGAAGTGGCAGGAGCTTTCGAGTTGTCCGTAACCGCTGCCTTTGGATTCCATACATTTTTCGAACCATAATAGTATTTGTTATGGACCCAGATGGTGTGAGCTTTGCGAAGTTGGTTCAAGTTGTGAACGACTCGATGAGGAACTCCGCGGTACTGCGCAGAGTTCACGAGGAGGCTCAGTGTGCCATCTACTGTAATGAATGAGGCTCCGCAAGAAAAGGTTGATGGATCGACGTACTTCGCTGCTGAAATTTCTCGAGAAAACGTTCGTGTCTTAACCTCTCCGGGCCCGAGAGCCGATTGTGTTGGAGTTCTCGAACAGCCTGTGCTGCGCCATCAAACACGGGCCTGAAGAGACTGCGGAGCTGTTTTCGAGCGGCATTGTTGTGTAGAACTGACGCAGAGCTCGCACGCAGGAAAAGACGATAGAGGGAGGTGAAAGAGTCGGAGGGTAGTAGTGAGTTCATAGAAGTTGCGTGCAAACAAACATGTCACGTGATGCCATAACGGACACCTCGGATCACCGCATCTCCGATGTTCGATACAGGTTTCTGCATGGCTGCGTGCGAATCATTTAGTTACGAGTCGATCAAACGAACAGCCGTAGAATCTACTTGGATATTAAGAATACATTATAAGTTAACCGAGCCACTTGGAATCAGGTACGGTGTCCTCGGGTCAGCATGCCGTGCTTGGGAAACCGAAATCGTCCCACGCTGCAAGTAACGGCCTTGATCAAAACCTCCCGCCTGCCGCGTGTACCGGAAGGTGCTGGATGCCCGGTTTCCTTGGAGGTACCTGTGTAGTATGATCAGTAACGGCGAACTGGATCTTTGGTGAGATCGATCGTCTTACTGATATCAAGACAGCTTTCTGCCATGGAACAGAAACCTTTCGCGCTGTCTGGATGACGAAGGTGGCGTCCGGGCTGTCCAGCTCCGGGTTTGCAGGACTGGCTCTTTGGTGGACGTCATGCATCGATCGCGCCCGCGGGTTCTGGACCCACGATCAGCACGCCCTTCCCTACAGGTCAAGACGTGTATTTGCGCTCACCTGGCTTAGCATCTCCTGAAATGAAAACGGCGTGGTAGCGGTATCAAGCGGGCAGATAAAATCCCTTTCAAGCCCGTCCCGTTATATATGCGCTGTGAGCTCTAACTTCTATTTAATTGTCCGTAAAGTGGAGAATGCCGCCAAAGCGGAGGTGGGGAAATGCCATCGGGGACAAAGCAGTGGAGGTGGCGGCTTCAAGCGCCACAATAGACACCAGTACCATGACATGGCCCAAAGCGTCAGTTGTCCACAGCGTCCACACCACGAGTTGTGGTCATGGATACGTTCTCCCCTTATAAACACAGCTCATTCACTTCCGTCCTTCTCGTCTTCTATCTTACCCATCTCGTCCGCGCTATCTTCCCTTATCTTGATCATGGATCTCAGTGCACGCTATGAAGCCATGGATTCCCAACGGTTTGATCCCATGCGCCGCAAGGTTCGTTCTCACCACCACCACCACCACTTGCCTCGTGGCTCATCTCTCCCTTAGAAGTATCCTTCGAGCCTTTCCATTACCTCTATCGAAAACGACATGGGTCAAGTTCTGCGACGCCTATCCCAACCATCCCAAAGCGGCGTCGTCGGCGGCATCTGGAGCGACCATGAGCTAGTCCTCGTACCTCTAGAGGTCTCCCCTCAAAGACACTCCTTCGGTTCCCTCCTCGCAGAGTCTGTTACCTCCACATCCAGCTCTGAATCCGCTGCATCGGCTGCACCCTCATCCAACTCTGCGTCGACATACTTTACGACACCCTCTCTCACCGCTGAGAGCAGTCAGCGAACGTCACCTTCTGCCTCCCCTTCTCAAGAGAGACGTCGGGTAGATACGTATGACCGGGAGGACCTCATCATCACCCGCACCATCATCCGTCCCGCGCCGCAGCCTTCCGTCAGGGGCATGTTCTCCCGTCCCTCAAGTCCCCTGATGGGCTCACGCCCGGCCAGCCCGCTCTCCCGCCCAAACACCCCTGCATTCAGGGCGCTCAACTGCTTCCGTTCCGGTGCCTTCGACAAAGAGTTGGATGATATGCCGACGGAGCGGGGCGTGGTCTCTCCGCAGCCAGTCCTGCAGGTCATCGTCACGCAGACGCGCGAGCAGTACGAGCAAGACCTTGCGTTCAAGGAAGTCCTCCAGGAGGTCTTCCCTGAAGCCGTCCGTCGTCGGCGGGCTGTCAACTAGTATCGTTTTCCACAGAGAAGGAATGAAAGAAAGAAAAAGTAAAGCAAATGTACTCGTATATTATATCTGCCGTTGATCGTAATCGTCTTAGTTATTTGGTAACGAAGGATTGCAGGGAGGCTGGTCTTCTCTCTGGTCTTCTTTTCCTTCCATATTTTTTTAAACTCTGCATGCCACCATATTTTCTACTCTCGTTCTGGTCTCTCCTTTTCCATATTCAATTACTGTACTATCACTTTGTCTGTGTCTATGCTTTGTATGTATGAAAGTTATGAATTAGGATACAGGGATGGTGGCCGTATGGACAGTTGTGTATACCCATCGAAACTTTATGTACTACTATGCATCAATCATCGCTTCCGGTTCAACAATCGAGCGGGACGTCGGTCGGAGGTCGCGTGTCATCAAACTTTGGGTTTTCCAGAGGCGTGTAACAAGCTCGTTAAATTCGAGACAATTGGCACTGCCAGCATGCTCAGGCCCGGTGACCATCCCTCTGACGCATGGATTCGACCGTGTCGCAGATATGATCCCATGCGACAATTTATATATAAATTACTGATCAATTCAATACAGATTCGCGGCGTCATAGCAGAATCGCAAAGTGCTGTAAAATGCGGCACCGTGCCAGCAAAGTCCGCAAGAGCTCGCCGGCGAGTCATGTCATGTAATACCCGTTCGTCCGTTCCGTGTCATTATAAATACGTTCAAAGAATTTCATTTCGCTCGATAAAGGGAAATTGGTGCATGGATCGTTGTTACTACTTTAGCGATGACTCGGCGAACTTGAGCCTCGAGGATAATGAGCAATCGACGTGTCAGGTAGAGGATTCGATGTTCGTTTCAGGCGCACATACTAGTAGTTGGATTGACGTCCCACGTCACAGGGATCCTCCATCATTGCATCCGATAAGCAGCAGCGGCCAATCTACCCTCGCGATCGCAGTCCTACATCATCCTCTTGTCATCCCCACCCAACGTAGTCGTCCTCGCTCACCAGATGGCACGCCAAATACACGTATAAAAATGTCTCTACCGGCGTCCGGCGATCAACGCACACACAGCAGCCCATTCGAAAGATGTTGTTCGAAATCAACGCCTTTGATTAATTAGACGCATGCCGAGCAGGTCCTACTATGTGGATCACGACGCCCAAACGACGCCGCGATCACAAACCGCCACCGTCATCGTTTCCAGCTTGACACAGGACACATGGTCAATCGACGCCCCAACATGTGGACTAAGTATGTAAGTACCTTGCCAACGAGCATGCGGCGCAAGGATCGATTGCCAGTGTAATTATAATACATCCCTTCCGCGTGATCGGTCTCAAGATCTCACCCCCCGGCGTCATTGACAGTCACGGGACTCGGTAAAGCGGTTTCTTGCGTTCGAGACGCGTCGTGAGCTCCGCCCGTAGGGAGAGTATACATGTTTACGTGTGATTCAATGACCGCTTCGGCTGCCTGCGTACTTATACGCAGCGTTTTCATCTGCGAACGCTGCAAGTTTTACATCGACGGGGGGTTGAGTAGAGTTCAATTCACCGGGAAATGGAAGAACGATTCACCAGCGCGAACGAAACACCGCGGTAAACGAACCCAAAGACTTCTTTGAAGTCGGCGTGTGACCGAGGTAGACCTGCCTCGACCAGACGACGGACAGCAAGCTTTTTCAGCACCTGAACACATGCGTTAGCATACATGCATGATACGGCATTGAAGAGAAAAGGCCGTACGAGCTTGTTGGCACACTCGATCGCATCGCCAGTCTCACAGTCCTCCCGATCGGCGCTAACCGCCTTTCCCTTTCCCTTTCCGTTGACGGACTGACGTCGAGGAGGCTCAACGGCACCAAACACGTCCGTCCCTTGATCCCCTTGTTTGCGACGAACTTTGGCAGGGAGCTCCGGTACCTTGAAATTTCCATTCCTGTCCCCTGTCTTGCCGTTCCGGTTTGCGGATATCTTGGATCTTGGGAGGTGCAACATAACTTCCCTCGCCCGACGCAACGCTTCCTCTTCCGCATTATCCTTTTCCTTACCTTTGATCTGACCCTGCGCTGTGCTCAGCCGCGGTAGTATGCGTTTGTTCGCGCCGAGATCTCCGAGGGTGGTAGCGCTAGCGAGTAAACGCGCAGGCGGCTTGCGAGGCGTTGGGTCGTCCGGACGTGGTGCGCGCGGGGCAGGCATGATGCGTGCAACACACACGCGGAGCGGCGGGGTCCCCACGGAGGTGGACGTCGCAGCGGGCGACAGCTGCAGAGGAGGGGGATGTAATATTGCGTTTGTCTCTCCGTAGATGACGATGTCGGTGGTCTCGGGTCCATCTACGAAACGGGGAACACCAAATGAATCGGATGGGCAGGATAGAATGGTTTGGAGAAACGCACCGGTGTCCCCTAGAGACACGTGAACGCCTACTTTCGTCCTCTTCGGGCCATGTGCGTCATGCGGGGAAGAAACCAGCGGAGACAGACACAGGATATTTTCGAAATAGATCTTGGTCAACGTCGCATTCGGGTGAATGTCCCTGAGCACAAAGTTGCCGGTCAGCCCGCCGTCACGCACGAAGCGCGAGGAAATAAAAAGGAAGAGATATGTGCCGACGTACATGTAAACATCCCCACTATCGTCGGTCCATAGGTCCTCCGTACGAACGATGCCCTTGAACCTCAACGTCTGCCGTCCGCGCATACTCTCCAACGCCAGCGCGAGCGGGTTATGCATCAGCTCGCGTGCGAATGCGTCGGACCGCGATGACAGGGAGCATGACGGAGAGCCCTGCAGCAGTGCCGATGACGTCGCCAGGCAGGCCGAAAAAGCGATGCCGTCTAGTTGGAGGTAGGAATCGGGGAGCGAGAGCGCGCCGCGGTAGAGGAGACGGTAGGGGGAGTCAGTACCTTTGGCGAGGCCTGAGTTTGTTTTGGTTTGAGTGGACGATCTTTGGGGAGTCGAGACATTTGGTGTCATCGCGAGAGACGCGTTGTTTGTTCTTGTTTCACACAGAGTTCACCATCATCGCAGTTTGACGTCGCAACCCTGGCAGACGGACTTTTTGTCCCCTGCGACCTGATCCTATCGAGCACATCCCAGGGCATTGGCTAGATCATTGTAACAAGAAAATTACTACATTCCCACTTGGCTTCAATGTGGGTCCAATTTCTCATGGTTGATCCTTCTTGCGTTGAGCACCATCCTCGCAAAATACAACAGAGGTAGACTAGTAGCATTTATTGAGTAACCCCAATGATTGAATGATGAACATGATGAATTGATAAACGTGATACTCGTCCGATTCAGATGGAGGTACTGGAGACGATTCTTGAACAAAAGAATCTGATCTGATAGCTTCGTAGATGTTTGCAAAAACGGTTCGACAATTCTTATGGGTATCTTTCGACCTTGGGAAGTGCCACCGGGTATCCATACATATGTCTCTCTCTTTCTTTGACCGCGAATACGATACTGTATACTGTGTTTATCAAGGCGGTGGCCTGGAATGGTAGCAATTCTTGACCCGATCTCTCTTCTCATCGAAGTTCCGCCGCGTCCAGCGTACGAGTCTAAGTCGTCGATATCTGAGACAATCCGGTCGAACTAAAACAGCCGGTACTACAGATCAGACACACGGGCCTGGCGTTCCGAAGCGGCGTCGGATGTCGGAAGTAGATGGGGATCGGTCGGGTCACCGCTTCTTCGGTTTCCTCCTCGCCCTCACGGACTACTGCTTCAACTCTACGCTCCACAGTTTCTTGGACACTGCTAGCTTGCGCTTGGTATCTAGATATGGCGACAAATAAGACAGGCGGCTTTGAAAACATTCAAGAGAGATTTGGCCGCTTCAGGATCCTTATCATTGGGCGGGCGAACGCTGGAAAGACGACTATCCTCCGCGCGATCTGTAACACTACCGAAAACCCTGAGGTCTATGATGAAGAAGGCAACAAGGTGCGCACCTGGTTTGATACATACGGATGACTGGGTTACCACACTTGTGCGACTAGATCAATCTGACCCAGGTCGAGGGATCCACGGGGGTGAGTATCACTACATATTGGAAGGCTCTGACGCGAGGCACATCTTTACTAATGCATGCTACTACTAGCGTGGGATCCACGACATCGAGAACGAATTGATTTTCCAGAGCAACGACAAATTCGTCTTTCATGACTCGCAGGGCTTTGAAGCTGGTTCTGCAGACGAAGTCAAACGACTCCAGAAGTTCATCGTCGATCGTGCGGACACGACGGTTCTCAAGAAACGAATTCATGCCATTTGGTAATAGCTTCAAGCTGGAATGTGCGGGTTCAAGAAGAATCATTAACTGGTGATTGTATTGAATAGGTACTGTATCCCAATGGATAAATTGGGTCGGTCAATCCAACGTTCCGAAGAAATATTTTTCAATGAATGTGATACAAGAAATGGTGACGGCATTTTCAGAAAGGTTGTCTCGAGCTCACAACTTGTCCAGTGCCTGTTGTTGTGTTGTTCACCAAGTTTGATGCTTTGTTAACGGTAGCCATGGGCAAACTAACTGGTACTGATCGAAGGTTGCCACTAGAGGAGAGGATGGCAAAGGCACATGAACTTGTAGAGGGGATTTTTGAGAAAGCTGATGTGTGGGGACGTCTCTGTCAATTGAAGCATGCACCAAAATGTAGTGTTCGGATGGAAGGTGTGTATTCTCTTTTCTAATAAATGATTTGGCTCATGGAATTTGTATGCATGGAAGGAATGCACAACTCGGATGGGGGGTGTAACATACTACTGGAAAATACAGCAGGGGCTCTGGATGACATGGCTTTGAAAATGCTATTTGTGACTGCACAGGAAAAAAACATAGCATTGTGTATCAGATATGCAGTTCAAGAGTAAGCATTGAAAGTTGAATATTCTTCAAAGGCAGATCTATAATCTGAAAAAGTATTATATGTATTTTAGATAGGCAGCAACAAAAAGGAAACATTAATCCGAAAAAACTTGCAAGATGGTTTCCACACTTTTGGGTGAGATAAATTTACACCAATCAGATTAAGCACAATCAGAGTTATGTTAATTAATTGCTTTCACTATGGAAATCACAGAGAGTGAGTTTGGGGCATATGAGCAGAGATGACCATTACTTGACTTATATCATCAATGATCCTCTGGAAATCATAGTATGTGAGTAGTGCATTGCAAAATATGCAGAGAGTGGTGATGCTGATGATGCCATGACCATTCATTCGTCATTCTGCTCTGGAAATCACAGACAGTGAGTTGTGCAGTGTGGAATGTGGCAGAAAGTGGTGATGCTAATGATGCCATGGCTATTCATTCATCATTCTGCTCTGGAAATTACAGGGAGTGAGTTGTGCATTGCAGAATGTGGCAGAGAGTGGTGATGCTGATGATACCATGTCCATTTATTCTTCATTCTGCTCTGGAAATCACAGGATGTGAGTTGTGCATTGTGGAATGTGGCAGAGAAGGGTGATGCTGATGATACCATGTGTATTCATTCTTCATTCTGCTCTGGAAATCACAGGGAGTGAGTTGTGCATTGCAGAATGTGGCAGAGAGTGGTGATACTGATAACACCATATCCATTCATTCTTAATTCTGCTCTGGAAATCACAGTATGTGAGTTGTGCATTACAGAATATGCAGAGAGTGGTGATGCTGATGATGCCATGTCCATTCATTTTTCATTCTGCTCTGGAAATCACAGAGAGTGAGTTGTACATTGTGGAATGTGGCAGAGAATGGTGATGCTGATGATACCATGTCTATTCATTCTTCTTCTGCTCTGGAAATCACAGGGAGTGAGTTGTGCATTGTAGAATGTGGCAGGGAGTGGTGATGCTGATGATGTTATTTTTTTTCATTCTGCTGTGGAAATCACAGCCAGTGAGTTGTGCATCATGGAATGTGGCAGAGAGTGGTGATGCTGATGATGTTATGTTTCAATCTGCTGTGGAAATCACAGCCAGTGAGTTGTGTATTGTGGAATGTGCCAGAGGATGATGCTGATGATGCCATGTCCATTCATTCTTCATTCTGCTCTGGAAATCACAGAGAGTGAGTTGTGCATTGTGGAATATGGCAGAGAGTGGTGATGCTGATGATGCCATGTCCATCATTCTTCATTCTACTCTGGTAATTCCAGGATGTGAGTTGTGCATTGTGGAATGTGCCAGAGAGTGGTGATGTTGATGATGCCATGTCCATTCATTCATCATTCTGCTCTGGAAATCACAGGAGGTGAGTTTTGCAATGTATAATGTGGCAGAGAGTGGTGATGCTGATGATGCCATGTCCATTCATTCATCATTCTGCTCTGGAAATCACAGAGAGTGAGTTGTGTATTGCAGAATGTGGCAAAGAGTGGTGATGCTGACGATATCATGTCCATTTATTCTTCATTCTGCTCTGGAAATCACAGACAGTGAGTTGTGCATTGTGGAATGTGGCAGAGAGTGGTGATGCTGATGATGACATGTCCATTCATTCTTCATTCTGCTCTGGAAATCACAGAGAGTGAGTTGTGCATTGTGGAATGTGCCACAGAGTGGTGATGCTGATGATTCCATGTCCATTCATTCTTCATTCTGCTCTGGAAATCATAGGCAGTGAGTTGTGCATTGTGGATTGCAGCAGAGAGTGATGATGCTGATGATGCCATGTCCATTCATTTTTCATCCTGCTCTGGAAATCACAGGATGTGAGTTGTGCATTGTAGAATGTGGCAGAGAGTGGTGATGCTGATGATGCCATGACCATTCATTCTTCATTCTGCTCTGGCAATCACAGGCAGTGAGTTGTGCATTGTGAAATGTGGATGATGCTGATGATGCCATGTCCATTCATTCTTCATTCTGCTCTGGAAATCACAGTATGTGAGTTGTGCATTGTGGAATGTGGCAGAGAGTGGTGATGCTGATGATGCCATGTCCATTCATTCTTCATCCTGCTCTGGAAATTACAGAATGTGAGTTGTGGAGTGTGGAGTGTGCCACAGAGTGGTGATGCTGGTGATGCCCTGTTCATTCATTCTTCATTTTGCTCTGGAAATCACAGTGGGTGAGTTGTGCATTGTGGAATGTGGCACAGAGTGGTGATGCTGATGATGCCATGTGTATTCATTCATCATTCTGCTCTGGAAACCACAGTATGTGAGTTGTGCATTGTGGAATGTGGCAGAGAGTGGTGATGCTGATGATGCCACGTCCATTTGTTCTTCATTTTGCTCTCGACATCACAGTATGTGAGTTGTGCATTGTGGAATGTGGCAGAGAGTGGTGATGCTGATGATGCCATGTCCATTCATTCTTCATTTTGCTCTGGAACTCATAGGGAGTGAGTTGTGCATTGTGGAATGTGCCAGAGAGTAGTAATACTGATGATGTTATGTCCATTCAATCTTCATTCTGCTCTGGAAATCATAGTTTGTGAGTTTTGAATTATGCAATAATTGAAAAAATGGGCATAAACATGATACCATGTTCTTATTCCACTTCAAAAATGACAGTATGTGAGTCATGTATTCTGCATTTTTTCTCCAAAGTAATAATTGATTATTAATTTTTGTATTTTATATCTATAGCAGGTATATTATTATATTATCTGTCCTATCATAATTTAGCTACAGTTATGTCCTCCTTTATTTAGTTGGTGAGCTTGCAAAACATTTTCATCATAATTCAAATTCATCTTTTTCTTTGATTGATTCCAGACTGTGAGTTACACTTTACCATTTCCTTGCATCTCACAACTTTCCTTTTTGATGCTTATAGCAGGTATATTTCATGTTGTTGTATATTACCACAAATTATCTACTAATAATCAATCTTTTCGTTTTTAATAGCAGGTAAATTTGTCATCTTATACTTACATTATTTTCTTTACTCACTATTTTGTCATTTTACAGGCTGTGAGTTGTTTTTGAAATCATACATTATACACAATTGACATTTGCTTTCATTTGTGTTTTATCACCTGCAGGATGTAAATTGTTTTAATTTCTATTTTGGCAAATGTTTCACATCTAATCCACAATCTGATTATATTCCTCTTAGACTGTAAGAGTTAAATCTATCAAATAACTTATGACCATATCTCATTTTTTCACAGGTGGTGAATCTCATTCATCATTTTTTTTCCTTGGCATTTTTATATAATTCATTGTCATTGTGGCACCAGATTGTTCACAATGAGAGAGTATGTGGATTCATTCCATTGCCTGATCATTTTAAAAATTCATTATTCAGTCCAATATTCA
>JBBPPC010001018.1:0-11125 GCA_038091775.1 Leccinum olivaceopallidum | reverse complement strand
TCGGAGTCTCCGACTCACTGTGCTTTCGTTTTTTCGACCGAATCGCTGCAAGGATATCCTGAGAAGTAATCAAGTCATGGCGGCTCCATGACCCGAGACACAGTAACTCTCGAGTTGTGCGGCCAGATCAGCTGTGGAAGCTGCCAGTGGGTCGGTAGGGTGACTCCGATCGGAAGTTGGCAGGGTCACCGCCACCCGGACATATACCCGCGCATACCCGTACACCGTGAGCACGGGTACACGGTGTTGGCACGGGTTAGCCCATTGAACACCGCACCGTGTGCAACCCTATCAAGTTCACGCGGAAACGTTGAAAAGACCTTCCGAGTCAACGTTTGACACATCTACTTTATGGCTCAAGATAAAGGGGGGGAAGCCGAATTCCACTGTACAATCAACACGTTTATTGCATTCCCAATACTGTTGTCCCGTGATAATCATTAGTAAGTTGAATTAGCATCGCGGTGTAGATTAGTAACAGTAATGCCGGATCACCGCGGTCCAATGCAATGTACTACTATCCCAAATATATGTCTTCCGAGTCAAAGATCCAAAGCAAACTCAACGACGAAAGTCCTCTGGTCGAGCATGCATCAGAAGGTCATCTCTTCTAGTGACTCACTTTTTCACGCGGCCAAAGCGCGAACAGGTCAATTCTTCCGCGCGAAGAAAAAAATTGCAGCCGTGCCTCAACTCGGGCCATGAATGGCTAACACCTGATACCGTCCCTCTACATACAAACATAGATCCAAACGGTGTGAGTAAAGGACAACACGAGCTCGTGATACGTACCCGACTCGGATATCTATCCGTCCGTGTCGTGAGTCAACAACCTAGACCTCGAGCACGGCGATTCGCTCCGCTCGCGCGATCGTCGAGAGACGATAACTTGTCGTCTGCCTCTACGCCGAAATCTTCTTGATCACGCCGTTGACACGGTGCTCGCCCGTTGCGTCCAGCGCTAAGATCAAGGCGTTTGAGGAGCGCGCGTGCGATCGTCAAGTGTTGACCTTGGCCGCCGCTTAGACTGTAATGTTTGGGGACAAGTTGTGCGAGAAAAAAACAGTCAACGACTATTCAATCGATCATGCACGGTCTCACTCACTCTCGGTATCGAATCCCTTGGGCATGGCCCATACAAACTCACAGTTGGTCAGTCGCACAGCGTACTCAATAACTTGGCGCATCGCCATCGCATTGCCAAACACAATGTTAGACACGATCGTGCCCGTGGACAAGCGGCACGGTACCGATAATGTTTGCGCCCCAAACTCGGGTCGAATTCGCGAATGTCTATACAGACGGTCGGTATCTTGAAAACGGGCTAGCATGAAGCAAGTACTTGACCGTCAAATGTCACTTTACCACATACCGCGTCGTCGAGCGACTGCACCGACAATTTGCCTCCCCCGCTCTTGCCACTGACCAATTCCGCTATCAGTTCCTCCATAACGTAGATGAGCACACGATCGCCACGTTCTCGAACCTTATCACCCCGCGTCGGCTCGGGTGGAGTTCGACCCCATGGTTGGGCAGGATCGCGGGTTTGTGGTCGGGCAATTCGAACATCTAAGTGCCGACACCGATGCCGCGCATGATCGACGACTAGGATTGGGGAAAAACCCGCTGAGTGGTGTCTTATTAGCCGAGAAGAGGATTGACAGAGGGACTCATATGAGCATCTGCAGTCCGTTTCCGACGTAGGTGGAGTAATGCAGCAGGCTACCCCCTGTATCGCCTATCTCGAGGGTGGTTATATTCTCGCTCCATCCTGTGCTGCCGAAAAAGATGCCCGACACAGTAACCTCTTGCGAGCGAAATCGAGGACAAGGTTGATGCATTGACCTGTTCTGGTGCGTTGGCGTTAAAGGCTTGCATCGTTCGGAGAGCCAAAAGATACTCTTGTGTGACCTTTGTCATCTCATTGCTTCTTGGGACCTATTGTACAATTTTTTGATGTAGCGACCACCGTAGACCTGAGGAGCGGGTTCATCGACTGTAAGAAACGATTGACTGCATTGCACCAAAGGATACAGGCGGGACAATGCCCGAGCACCACGAACGTCAGTGTTGGGGAGAGATAGAACATGGCACCGACTGCACCTCATGAGCCCAACCAACGCAGAAGGAACATACATCCGACCGAAGACATGATAACCGCACGCAGTCCTTCCGAGAGATTTGACTAACGCTACAATCGTTGAACACTTTCGATACACCAAACGAGGTCGGGAAAACGCGCACCTCTCCCGGGCCCTAACGAGGCTTGAGTTGGCACTCAGTCTGCTCAGCACGTCGCCTTGGCCCTTTTCGACACGACTTCTTGGTGGAGGGAGGTTGGAGGCGTGCGACATTCCGTTGCCTCTCAATGCAAGACACTGTTAACTGGACCAAACGAGGGCGAGGCCGGAAAGACGGGAGTGCACAAGACATGCACATGAGGTACGAGCGGGCTACACTGCACCAGACGTGAACTTGAACGCGACGAGAACCGGCGTCTGATACATCGAGAGTCCAAACGATATATGCTAGCAGCAGAGTCAGAATTGTACGGCGAGAGGTTGGCGAGAGGGAGGACGCACCGGGTTGTTAGTAAAAAAAAGTCGATGAGTTTGCCGACAGTAAGAGTGACAGACATTGCGACCGAGGAGACGAGGAACAGGCATACGGCGAGAATTAACGGCTTTTTTCTCTGCCTATGATCTTGCAGAATGACGAGCAGGTGTTGAGTGAAGGGGCGAGACGGGAGAGGAAAGAGCGGGTGGTCAAAGGCGGGTGGGAAGCGGGCGAGGGAGAGTGGCCGTGTCCGAGCGAGCACAAGAACAGGACGACGGACTGATACGAGTCCGAGTCGGATAGAGACCCACGAGGTCGAAGCGTTGAGGTTGTGCTTCACATTTCATCCTTCATGCATCATGTCCTCCAGTTAGACAAGGCGGAAATTATACATGACATATAGGAACCACTCCTTCTCCAACACTTCTGGGAAGCTCTCTAAGCTGCTGGACTGTATACTCGAGATCGCTCGAGCCCGGTCCCCTTCTCCTTCATTGAAAATGCGCGACTCCACGCCGGTGCCTTTCCTTCTCCATCCTCATTGTCTTCATCAAACAGCACAGGCGGCGTCGGCGAAAACGTAAGCTGTAGACTCATCCACGTGCTCTTGCGTCGCGTCTTGATCGTGCCAGCAGCGGCCGTGGCATCCGTCTCTGTCGACACGGTGGACGAAGTGGTACCAACGACTCTGTCACTTTGGTATTAGTGTGCCCATTCTCAGTCATAATCACGGTGGAATCATAAACGAAGGCTCTGGGAACCACAATCGTAAACCCGACGGCGACGGCACCCTCGACTCGCCATTCAAACTCTCCCTCCCAGTCGCATACGATGACACCGACACCGAATCCCTCCACGACCTTCGAGCTCGGTTTCGCTCTTCTGCTTCCACACCTGCAGCACCTCCCCGCGGAACGACTGTCCCCTTCGTCATCGTCGTGGTCCGCACCACGGGCGTAACCACTGAAACAGGACCCGGAGACGGCGTCCGACTCGCGTTGCGCAATGCCGACCACAACGGCATCCTCACCAGACCCTGTCCCCGTGCCGCATCCAAATGCCCATTCTCTGGCGAACTCGCAGACCTCGCGTGCCCTCGACCGTTCGTCGTCGTAGCAATCACCGTATCCATCCCCAACCTTCCGACCCGGCACCCACACCCCTCACCTCCCGACCGGAACAGGAGACTGATCATGAATCCACACCTACCTCCCTGTTCAATGGCACCGACAACACCGACACATACGACCTCGTCGCGCCACCCTTATCTTGACGCGAGTGCGAGCGTTGATCTATCAGTCTGCAAGAGACGCGACAGTGCTCATCAAGCTTTTTAACGTGCAGTTTGGGAGATGATGTGCGAGTTGGAGGTTGAGAAGGGTTGACGTCTGCGAGGGTGCAGTGGGTGAGGACAATAACATATCATCAAAATCTTGCCCCTGTAAGAACGTTGCTACGAGGTTGGGGTCCATTGTGATCAGCCCGGGACTGTCATGAGCTGTAACCTGTTGATAAGAAACTGCCTAATCCAGGTCCAGGTCACGAATCCCGGATTTGTTTGTTATTTGGAATCCACAGCTGGCAAGTGACCTTGAAAGCAAAGTATAATTTGTCTATAATCCAAGAAATTACGGTTTGATTTCGAGCTCGACGCTCTCGTTCGTTCCTTCGTCGTTCGGACGAGTCACGAGCCCAGGCGTGACACAAACGGCGGGGGTCGCGTCTCGGCTTTAGCCGGATTGCACCCAATCGGAAAGCGCGGGCGCTCACGTGCGCTCACGGGAAAGTTCGCACGCCCGTCCGCGCGTGGCAATTTTCCGATATAAGTAAAGTGACCTTGAAGCGGTTTTGTAGAATTGAAATGGTCAGGCACCCCGCAAAACAACCACAATCGTCGCCGGTTTTTCTCCTGTTTTTCAGTCAGTTTTTGTCAGTTTTTTGGGACACACGAATGGTCTATGACAGGTCACTGTTACATGGTCACAAGCGGGACTTGGCGTGGCAGCGCCGTTACGATTATGTAATGATGTGACCTGTACGCTCCTCAGATCTCGGAGTGGCGCGCTGAGCGCTACAGGTAAGTAATACCCACGGCATCTCAGATCTTACCCTGAGTCACGGTTGAAACGTTGATCTGAGTCAACATTCGGGACGATCAACGTTAACGTTCTAACTACGTTCGACTTGAGTCATTGGACCTGGGAACGCGTGTTAGGAACATTTCAGAAACTCGGATCAGGATTGACAGCAAGCTGCTGTAGTAATTTCCTGTTGCCAATCGCACAACGAACTAAGCCCAGAAAGTCGACGAATGTCCATGGTGGCACAGGGCGGCGAAGCCTCTCAAACTTTAACTACCCTTAAGTGCGTGAAAGGTCACACATATATTAGCTCGGCTCAATAGCAAAGGCCGTCGTTACTCATAACACGGCGGCAAGGTCATTCCGTCGGGGCTGTGACCGGCGGTGCACCCTTGTATTCTGGTGCAGCGTGGTTGGGTCACCGGGCGTGAACGTTGCGTCGACTCGGACGTGGACTCCGAGTCGGCTTGTCCGAGTCATGCATTACGCGTAGGCCGCCGCAGATCAGACGCGCCGCGTCCGAGACTTAGGGCCCGCTGAGTGGGCGGCAACGCCGCCAGACCCTGGTTCCCACGACTCATCGCAAGATTCAACGGAATGCATGCGAGGGGGATGGAACGGGGTTCCCTGTTTTTTTTTCTTTCTTCTTCTCCGCAGTGCACGGAGGGGTAAATCGGTGTTTGACTTTGTACTGAAGGCACTGACGACCTGGATTCATTTTGCAGGAATAGCTAGCCACTGGCTGTAACGAGCAGTGCTTGTTCCGTTCACTTCCGCCGTGAGACGCCCGATTATATGTCATGCATTTCTGCTCAGTGAGAAGTTTCTCACTCGCTTATGTAAGGTTGGTGGCTCATCACTGGCCCAGTTGGGCCAGCGGTATATCGGGGAATTCTGCGAACAGCCTGAAGATTCGGATTCGCACGTCCCACGTCAGCCTGAGTACTGCAACCCGCGACTTGTCAACCTACATTACGAGACATTCCGACGGTCTGTCGTCTCAGACGCATCGCATGCGTGTATTCGGATCATCCAGACGGCCGTCCGTCAGCATCAGCTCACTGGCGATACGGCGCGCGGCGCGCGAGATCAACCCATGTAAGCTGCAAGAACAGTACTAGTCTTGACATGCCCGGGTACATGCTCGTTGCGGCTCAGTTGAGTCGATGTTCGTTACACGACGATTACAGCACCGACACGTGAAATTTAATTGGAGGGATATACACCCTTAGCCTGCAATAATGCCGACACATGTGAATATAATTCCTTTTTTACAACGAATTTGAGAGCCAGCAGTGACACGTTCACTTTATTCCTTCATGAGAAAAAAGTACATTCACTTTTACCGTGTACCTGATATTTGCTTTCGACAAAACCCCTCCTCTCCACTTCGTGGGAGTCGGGGAATATCTTGCGCCGCACTCCATGACTAAACCTCTCTGAGCTCTAACGCCAAGTGGTGCCACATTTTCATAATTTCAACCATGTGAAGATCCCTCTACTTGGCTTCTGTAAACGTTTAGCGTACAAACCATGATTCTGAGACTATATACTGCCTCTGGGGGGAGCAGTGGCATGATGTGAGCAAGGCGTCTACGTTAGCTGCGAGTTACTTTGCCGGCGAGCGTGTGGCCCGACTTGGAAGCGAAATGCGTATGACATTAAAGAACAGACCAATATAGTTTTGATGGCTTGGACATGTCAAAGGACTGCGGGTTGCATAAGTTGGGCGGAAGCGGGCCGGCATCGGACCCTAAATGTCTCAAAAATGTCAATCCCTTTTCTTCGCAAGATTAAAGCCTCCCGAGAACGCACGGTTTATGAGATGCTAGCGATTTGTTTGTTTGAGGAGCTCTCCCATGAGGACGACGGAAGTAGTACCATTACCGTCCTGATCATTATCGGCAACTGCGGAGTGGGTATCATCAGTCGGATTCTGTATCTGCATCTCGGAGAGGAGCAATTTTCCGTCTGGGTCATATTGATCAGGCCAGCACGGTCCACGAGCAACTTAAGACGCCCCCATGACTTGGACCTCAGGGAGAGTTGATCGCGAAACAGAGGGACGAGATAAAGTACACGACACCCACAGATTACCGCTCACCACATTTGCGAGCCTGAGACCTATCGCACCTGTAGTATTGACCAGGTAAGAACGAGAACGAGGAAAGACATGCAGCGAGATGAAATTACCTGAATGCAGCGCGACGATGGTGGTGGTTTGGATACACTGATGCGGTTATCGCGCACTGGGCTCGATGCCCACTGGCATGCGCTATGGAAGAGGGTCTCGGGGTGGCACATTGGTGCGGACAGATCTGTTCGGGGTGCGCATTGCTGAGTCACGAGTCGAAATGCGAGGGACGCACCGTTATACGAAACGAGGGGGATGGAGTGTTAGCGTCGTTGTGGGCACCTGCAACGGCGCATCAGTGATGACGACAACGACGACGAGGTCGCAGGAGCCGAGAGCCACGATGAGATGCGCTGCAAGGGTGTCCGCGAGCTCAACAAGCGAGTTAAGACGGGTGTCGACGGCGCTGGTGATGCGGCTGCGACGAGTTGGGCACGCTATTTGCGTAAGTGAGATGCCACGCCTGTGGCCATTTTTAACGCACACATAGGAGACGGGAGGGGCAACGGACTCGGCGTCGTGTCGTTGGGGGATGGGTGTTCGACTCGAAGGACTCGCCCATTAATAGACCGTCCCCGTGCCCATCTCGACGTCCGAGTCATTGCACGCAAAATGCTCACCTGTTTTTCCAGCCCTCCCTGTGCACTCTCCAGGGCGAATGTACCATTCGCTCCCTCGATCTTCTCGATCTTGAGCAGGATGGTTTTCAGTGGACGGAGGCTTCGACGGCAGACATATTGTTCCAGCGTGGCGTCTGGTATTAATGTTAGCGTACGGTATTACAACGGACTCGGCGTCGTGGTGTTGGCGGATGAGTGTTCGACTCGATGTACTCGTAATACACAGTCCCCGTGCCCATCTCGACGTCCGAGTCATTGCACACAAAATGCTTACCGTTTGTCCAGCCCTCTCTTTGCACTCTGCCGGGCGAATGTACCAGTCGCTCCCTTGATCTTCTCGATCTTGAGCAGGATGGTTTTCAGTGGACGGAGCCTTCGACGGCAGACATACTGTTCCAGCGTGGCGTCTGGTAGTAATGTTAGCGTACGGTATTACAACGGACTCGGCATCGTGGTGTTGGCGGATGAGTGTTCGACTCGATGCACTCGTAATACATAGTCCCCGTGCCCATCTCGACGTCCGAGTCATTGCACACAAAATGCTCACCGTTTTTCCAGCCCTCCCTTTGCACTCTGCCGGGCGAATGTACCAGTCGCGCCCTCGATCTTCTCGATCTTGAGCAGGATGGTTTTCAGTGGACGGAGGCTTCGACGGCAGACATATTTTTCCAGCGTGGCGTCTGGTATTAATATTAGCGTACTGTATTAAAACGGACTCGGCGTCGTGGTGTTGGCGGATGAGTGTCCGACTCGATGTACTCGTAATACACAGTCTGAGTCCCTGTACCCATCTCGACGTCCGAGTCATTGCACGAACAATGCTCACCTATTGTCCGGCCCTCCCTTTGCACTCTCTTGCTCGACAAGCTCGGTTTCTGGCGTTGGCGTTAGCGTACGGTAATACAACTCGGCGTCGTGTCCGAGTCGCGGCTGACTATAATGGGTCGTAATGCGGCGTTGAGTCGGAGTTTCTCCAGCCCACGATAACGATCGGAATCGATCACTCACCGCAACCACGACCACCACACGACGAAAATCTTGTCCTCTCAATTGCGATGGCTACTCACCCCCGGTCCACCTTTAACGATTCAATCACCGCTGCCCGTGACAGCGGTGACGCGTACCCACCACATTTGCCGAATTTCAACGTCGTAACCGAGGTGCATCCTAACCCGTCGGATCCGAACAATTTCTGGTCGGTACGGTGGCAAACCGAGCAGCAGGCACACGGTCCTGCAGCCATATTCAGTGGCTCTATTCAATCCCACACCCGGGCTGCTCAGGCCGCGGCTTTGACCCGTACAAACAGCGGGGATTTACTTCAAAATTTGTAAGTATATTAATTATGTAGTTTGAGAAGGAATAACATACGTATCGGTCTTACTGTTACATGAACCCCCAGTGGGCCAGACTCGGACGTCTCAGGCCAGTATCGTGAACGGATTGTTCACTCTCTCGGGGCCTCGGCCTCCACCCGGATTCACTGGGATCCTTCACCCCCCACTGGCAGTGGATGGACTGGGAATTCTCTAGGTTTGGAGGTGCAGGGCCACAACTCGGAGACTGGGTTGTTGCCAGGTCTATGGCAACAATCACAGGCCCAGAGTCAGGTAGACCATACTAGTAGGCTAAAGTTATGGCAAGGACCTGGAGAAGATCCTGGGTTATCCATGGTAGGTGGGAGTACAGGAGTGATGTTAGGCCAGGGTCAGGGCCATTGGAGTCAGGGTGACAATAGTGGAGTCAGTCACAATGTCACAGGTGCAGAGGCAGACAGGTAGGTGATCTAATGATTGAATTCAACTATTTACAATTTATATACAGATTTGTTGAGAGGGTCAATAGATTTGTGACTAATGACACAAATTTTTTCAGCACCTTGAATATCAGGTATGTTGTTATCATCATGATACTTTGGGTAGGTTTCACATGTATGCTAACACACTTACACACAGTAATAATGGTCCTCACTCTTCAAATTTTCAAGTACCTCTTGAACCTATTGGGCCTGAGAATAGGGTAAGTTGTTCCTGATATGAGGCACAAGCCTGAGGCTCATAGTTTAAATTTTAGTTGTTTGGGCCTGAGCTCCCCCAGTTTTTCACTGCTGAATCTGATATTAGTGGTAATTTTCACTTCTGTGGAAAGGCATGTAAGTCTTCTCTCTTGACTTTTATACTGGACCCTCAGATTATAATGAAACATTGCATTTATAGCTTCTTTTCTTAGCCTCCTGAGCTCAGTCCAAGCTCAGACCTGGATCAAGTTATTCCAGACTGTTGCAGAGGTTTCGTGTGCCCACATGCATGAGAAGGGCTTAGCTGTGGGATCAGTTCTTCGTGACAATTTTCTGATGGATGCTATCACTCAAATCATTCATGGAGAGTCTACACAGATGGTGTGTGATGGAGCATGGTCTTTGGAGTGTGGTAAGTCAATATCATACTTATTATAATTGAGATATACCATTAAGTGAAATGTGATTTGGCAGTTATAATCAAACTACCAAATCATGCTGCTGGAGATGAAAATTGGACCCACTTATCTGACACAGCATTCAGGACCTTTTTTTTTTCAGAGCTCAAGAAGATTCCTGATAGATTTGTTAAACATGTCTGGCCAAGAGCACTCAAAATTGTGACCCAGCCCCTGGAAGGACCTTATGGCCAAATACTGCACCTCCTTTCCCAAGGTGTACCCATAGACATGAGACAGCTGGAGATGTGGACCACTGAGCAAAATGGACTTGGTTATGGTATTTTTCATCTCATGGTCAGGAATGAGGCCCATCATGATCAAGCCTACAACATGCAGGTAAGTATATTTGATTTTTTCTAGCTGAATGCTATCATTGGTCTAAATATTCTTTGTAGACACCATTTGGTCACATAGCATTCCAGCAGGCATTCAAACTGGCTGCCTACAGGACATCTTTGCCTGATTTTTGCTTTGACTTGAGGGATAAGGGAGGTGTTCAACAGATGACAACTGTCTCTTTGGGGACAGGTGCCACTATATGTGGCTGGGTGAGTTATATCTAAATATCTAAGCTTTGTATTCCTGACTACTAATGCATCTATTATCAAGCTGATTTCTGCACTTATGGAAATAAAGGACCACAGTATCCAAACCAGTCTTTCTCGTTGGTGCACAACAAGAAGGAGAGAAAAGGTGCAGAAGCTTATTGGAGAGATCCACAAGTTCTTCCAGGAGATTGTAAATGAAACTGGCCCACCCAACACACATATAGCTGACAGGAGGGCTCAGTGGCACCCCAGGCTCACTCAGTTCCTTTCCAATTAATGCCAGTGGTTGGCAACTCAAAGCAGAGTTTCTTTTAATTGTACTACTACATACTAGCCCTTGTGTCATGGTGGAAAAGCTCTGGTCTGGCTCTCATTTCAAATGATGTACATTAGTTAGTTGCTATCATACCTCAATAGACAATCCCTGAGTGGATCATGTGGTCATGGTTGAAATCCTGTGCATTGGTTGTCATCTCCGTCCAAAAGTAACCGGGTCCGAGTCAGCGCTGGCCCGGGATGTCTCCAAATTCCACGGTGAGCATTTTTCACACGACAACTAGGACGGGCATGCTCCATCCACTGTCTGACTCGGAATCGCAGTACGATGACGACTGAGAGGCGAGTACAGCCCTCCGACTCGGAGTCCATTGACATACGGTAACGTCTACGCCAGATGGGCCAACCTTGAACACGCACCCGCCTGCAAAG
>JBBPPC010001017.1:0-11126 GCA_038091775.1 Leccinum olivaceopallidum | reverse complement strand
TGTATGGTTTTCTAGCGGCTCGTTCTACGCGGAGCAGCGGAATGCCAGAACCTTGCTGCGACTGCGCCAACTTGGCCCAAGTCGTAACTCTGTTATGTTCGATTACCATCGGAATCTTCGTCGTTGCAAAAATGCTCCTTTTCTATGCCGGTATATGGTCTCGACAAACAGTCTGCGAACGGCTCGGGCTCGATCATCTTGCACGGGGAAGTCGGAGGCGTCAGGACTCCTTCGAGCGACATGGTAGGCTCGGGCTCGGGCTCGGTATCGCAAGACGCGCGCGTCGTCTTTTCCATCAATCTCGAAAACTGTCCTCATATATTTTACTAGATATGACACTATATCAAGTCTATCAAACACAGGGCGATACTGCCATCTTCGAAGTGACCGAGGGTTGGACGGACGGAACGTCCATATACTTTTGTTAGCATTCCCATTCCTCGAATAATATATCTCGACTAACGGTTCTCAATAGGTTTTATTGCTTTCTCAACGATTGGCTATGTGATGCCGACAACGCCGACGGGTCGTTACATCTTCGTACTCTGGGCTTTGGTTAGCGTTGCAGCTATGACAATATTCATTCCCGGTGGGCATCAGAGGGTTTTTCCTGTCAGCGGGCACTAACCCTATAGTATGCAGTCGTTTCTGAAGCATACACCACCTGAATATAAGGGAATCCTCGGTCGCAATCATTTCAAACATGTCGTGCAGCGATATCGCAAACGTACCAAGGTCGAGGCGAGGGAAAAGGTACAACGCATGAGTACCTCCCTCTCGACCGGTCGAAAATGTGCCAGGTCACGTTGGAACGCGAGGAAACGGAGGATATCGAGTATGCGCTGTCGCCCACGAGCGCGGCCGCAGAAGATGACATTGCGTCCACTTCGAAACCAGACCCGGACCCACACATCGAACGCGCCCAAAGGTCGCTGGATCAGCTTCCACGTCAGATCTTGACCGAGACACGGTCCATCGAGCAGTATGTACAGCTCATCGGCGACTCGGACGGGCACACGCCGGAATCGGAGAAGTTTGTGAATGACACGATCTGGAGTCTCGTCGACGAGGTCATAGGCGGGAGGAATGTGTCTGACTCCACCAACAAGATATCCTGAAGGACGAGGAATCTCGTCAGGTTGGTTTCTGTGCACCCCGGCCCCGGCTGTGTTTTGCTCGCGATGTGGAGTCTGCAGGACCGCATCAGAGCACAGCACGCAGAAACGAGCAGATGAGGAGCATTATATTGATCTGGACGCACGCTGGGATACACTGGGGAGCATATTCGGGCAACCGATGACATAGTTGAACATACCAGAATTGTACTATGCCTCGTCATAAAATTCAGTCTCATGTCGTGCTCGTTTCAAGTTATTACTGTAGTACTTCTGTTCATTGTGTACAAACCAAACAATCTGCTCTCACTACTCTGCCCCCCAGTGGTTCCTTCCTCCTCCTCACCCCAAAGTGCTGCAAACCTCAGGAAGCCCTTCCACCGTCCAAAGACCAGACCCCCGGCCGAGACAGAGGCCAAGAAATCATGCCAAACTTGAAGGTAAGTTGGTGTCGACTCCGAGTAGGTCTCGGGCCCGTCCTACTTTCGCAAACCTGTTTTTCTCATCAAAGTATATAAGCTCCGAGGAGTTCAAGTTCAAGTTCAAGTTCAAGTTCTGTGACCCGTTACCTTTTTTCCAAACGGATTGCATATGGACTTGTGATTAGGTCTCGGCGGGTTGTCGCGAGTCTGATTCCGGACTGCAGAGGGTGTGTAGGAGAGGGTTGAGGTGAGTATCTCTCTTCACAATCGACATGTCTCTTGGGAAAGTATTGACTCTCAACACTGGCACGAACATCCCTCAGATCAGAATGGGGTACGTGACTGTCCAAGTCAAATTCCTCTGCCTCATGGGACGGTGTCATCGTCCTCGTCCACGGCGAGGAAACGGACGACTCCGACATCGACAACCTCCAGGTCACTGGGCTTTCCTCAAGGTGGTACACCCGCCCACTCCCATCCCGGTCTTCGAACTTTCCTCGTTACGCGCTCCCTCCGTCCTTTAGACGATGCAGACCTTCCATCGAAAAAGGCATCGGGCATTTCCATCTCAACACCTCCCCACCCTTGCAAGAACAGATCCGTTCACCACAGAACCAGACAGAGGTTCGCTCCCCCACTACACCCACCCTGAAGGGCTCTCTCTCTCGCCGCCTCGCGGTCACTCTCGAATATTTTTCACCCCGTGAAGCGTTCACCACCGGAGTTGTCATTCACCATCCGCGTTGCGTCACCACAACACACCACCCCTGCAGCGAAATCATCATCCTTGGCACATTTCAGCTACAATAATAAGAATGCGTCTCTCGCTGAGATCTTACTTTTACGACCGACGATGCGTTCATTGGGTCAATATCTCCCAGCCCTACCATCAAGAGGAAGCATTTGAACACTAAGTTTTCTGTCCGAGAACTTCACCGTCTTTTCACTTTTGCCTCCTCGTCACCGGATGACCTCTCTTCAACGCCTACTGCAACAACGGTACCCTCATCATCTGTCCCAAGTGGTTCTGCCTCGTCGACCTCTACTTCCGCCGTGTCATCCGATTATCCAGATGTCCCCATGAAGGAGGACATATTTGCAGATGCACACTTCCTCGAGCTTGATAGCCCAGAAAGAAGGCTTGCGTCGCGGTGTCATCAAGGATCTCACATCCACCGTGATGACCACCTGGTCGCCTCGGTGATCTCATTCTCGAGATGAAGCTCGAGTCTCTTCACTTTGATTCACTGTCTTTCGATCCCGATGATTTTGATGTTTCAATGGAAGGGGATATCTTGCGGTAATATTATATTGTTTTGCAATTTTATCCGACTTCGTTGTTGCTTCTACGGTTCGTCGACCCACGACAGCAGCCGTTCTTCATATGACATATCTACCACTTGAATCCAGCTCCCTCATTCATTGCGTTTCCGGGCACACCGGAACACATACTATCTTCATCTGGAGTTCCATCTTATCCAACGGAGCAGCCAAAGTCATCGCTTTGCAAGTCCGATATACATATAGAAGACATCAGTCGCCCAGCACGTATCATAATTTGTGCGCTTGCTTTATATACGCCAATGCTCTCTTGTTTTTATTGTTGATGTTCTGGTTTTGAATGTTTTCTAGTTTCTCGTCCCTTTCACGCTCTCTCTTATTTAAGTCTGCCGGTTGAGTATTGAAGAGTTGTACATTTAAGCCTACTTGAAGGGTGCTAGATCCATCGGGATTGGTAGCAATCTATTTGGAGGATGATCGAGTGTTGATATTGAGGCCCGTCTGCGTGGTGGTTGAACCCCATCCCAACCTCGGCAAGCATCTTCCCACTATGTATCGACCGTCCCATTTAAGGCTTGATGGATCGATCAGGGACGTCGACAAAGTTCGATAAGTACAACACTTGCCATTTTGGACCACTGTCACGAGGTTTTAAAACCATCCACCAACTGCCGTCACTTCAAGCTTCAAGAACGCACCTGCCCCTTCCAATGTCTTCCACGTACGTTCGCGCAAGCAAATGAGGCATTACTCATCACACCTTAGATATGCAACGATCACGGCACCGAATACTTTGACGACCATCCCGTCGACATATACTACGCCTGGACTCTGACCTGATCACCAAACCCGCCAAACTCACCTCCTGGCAGACGAGCACCGCGTACAAGGAAATCCCCGTACCGAGACCCCCGCTCCCTACTGCGTCAGACGGTCCAGGGCTTAGTCGGCGGCAGTGACATTGGCGGCTTATCCTCACCTGCGGACTGACACGACGACCGATTCATTAATCAGTCGCTGTTGCAGTCACCGCTCCCGATCATGCCCTCAGGTTTGCTCGACGACTCCGCCCCTCCACCATCCCAGCTCTCCTTCCGTCACCTCGCCCACCACCCACGGCGTCCCAGCGCACCCAGCCTCACCTTCATCATGACAAACGGAGGAGGTGAACAACAAATCTCGCTTCCCTGGTTTCATATCCGTACCGCTCCAATGCGCTCCGCGCTCCTTCCCATTTCACCCTCTCAATCATATCGGCGAGCTCGAACACCAACACGTTCTGTCTTCCCCCCAGTCTCTTTCTCGTCCTCACCTCCTCCATTCACATCACACGCCCCCCTTCTCATCACTCCGATGGGCAACCAGCCCAGCCCAGCCCAGCCCCTCCTGCCCCCTTCTCCGAGATTCGTACGTCCCACACACCCCGTACACCCGAAACGCCCGCTAGCTATTCTTCACCCCTCTCCTGGACTGAGCACTGCTCGGCGGCCGGACGATTTCCAGACTGCCTCGGCTGAGAGCAAGTTCCCGACTTTCACCGTCAATGATCCTGCCAAATTTCCTTTATCTCGGCTCAGAGTTAACCCTACCAGAGCATGTGCAAGAGCTCAAGTCACTCGGGATCAAGAAGATACTCAACATTGCGGCAGAGTGTGATAACGATCATGAGCTCAATTTCAGGGAGAATTTCGCGCGGTATACGAGGATCCCAATGAAGGATACGGTGGAAGAGGATAAGATAACAAGGGATTGAAGGAGGCTTGCCAGATATGAGGTAGGGTGCCTTTCTTTACGCCTCTTTTCTCTCTGCCTGTTGAGATTGGAATGTTAATTGTCTCGCTTTCCCGTGCGTGGTTTCGGTACCATTCTGTGTCGTTTTGCAAAGATGAGACGGTCCTCAATGAGGCCATCATCCTCGCCAGACAAGACCTCAACCTTTGCCCGTCAGGGAACCCGAGTCGATCAACGTCGTTGAACAATGTCGTAAGTTATCTCTCCACTCGTTACAAGCGGCTTGGAGATATGACGGACCTCAATGAGGCCATCATCCTTGGCAGACAAGACCTCGACCTTTGTCCGTCCGGGCACCCGGATCGATCAACGTCGTTGAATAATGTCGCAAACTATCTCTCCACTCGTTACAAGCAGCATGGAGATATGACGGACCTCAACGAGGCCATCATCCTCGCGAGACAAGCCCTCGACCTTCGCCCACTTCGCCATCCTGACCAGTCATGGTCATTACGTACACTTGCGCGTTGTCTCCGTGTTCGCTACACCAAGGCGAACGAGTTGAAGGACAGAGAGGATCTATTCAGTCTTTATACCAAGTTGACAAATATCTCACAAACACTCTCGCCAGTCGATCTCTCTGTAGCCAAGGAATGGATCACGGACGCTGAGGACTTCCGCCATCCCACAGTCCTTATCGCATACGAAACATCTCTTCGACTACTTGTTCAGCATCTCGCCATTTTACCATCCCTAGCAATCGATGCCGTTTCCGCTTGTCTGCGCGATCACCGTGAAAAACAAGCGGTCGAGCTGTTGGAACAAGGTCGCGGTGTATTCTGGACTCAGATTGCTCGTCTCCGTTCCCCTCTTGAAGATGTCATCGTGTCGGGCCAGGACGGACAGTCCATTGCAAACCAGTTTACTCGACTGTCATCAGAGATACGCGATACAATTCATTCATAAGGTCTAGATCAGCACAATACACTGTGCAGTCTTAATGTCGATATACAATCCGCAATCACCCAAATTCGCAAATTACCCGGTCTCGCTCGATTCCTTCTCTCTTCCTTCTCCGAACTCCAGCACGCTGCCAGTGGCGGTCCTGTGGTCATCGTGAATGCTAGCAAGTATACGTGCGATGCACAAAATCCCGTGTTCAGGACCTTTTATCAAATCTCCAGTCCTTGACTTTGAGTGCAGGGACGATGGATATGGGGAGAGATCTTGCTCGCTTCCTGAGGATCCTTTGGGATGAGGTCGTCTCGCCCGTCGCTGATTTTCTTCAAACAACATCCCCACCTGGCTCACGTATCTGGTGGTGTCCCACTGCCGAGTTCTGCCTTCTTCCATTGCACGCGGCTAATCCGTACCGGAACGGCCAAAGGGGTTTTTCCCATTTGTACATCTCGTCTTACACTCCCACGTTGACTGCCCTCATCCGTGCCAGACGGAATCACCCATCTGCGACGAATTTGATACACGAGGAGAAATCTTTCCTTGCTGTGGGTCAGGCGAACACGAAAGGCGAAAGCGAGCTTTTCTCCGTCGGCACCGAACTGGCCATCATTGCGGAGCGCATTCAGGGTCTCGCAACATTCGTCTGCCTTGATGGTCCCGAATCGAGTATGTCCCAAGTCTCGAAGGAGCTGAGGACGAGCGAGTGGGTTCACTTTGCCTGCCACGGCATAGTCTGTTTGGAGCGAGCACCTACGTGCATTGCAAAGCGGGCAAGTCGCGTTCCGTGACCGCCGTGATGGCCTACCTCATTCATTCCAATCACTGGACGCTCTCGCGTGCATGCTCGTTCGTGCTCGAGCGTCGCAAGAAGATCTCTCCGAACATTGGGTTCGTGTCGAGCTGATGACGTTCGAAGAACAAGAACTCGGCGGCAAATCGGTCGGCATGGTGACCTTCAACCCTGGGCAGCAAGGCGACAACAACGCGGGAAGGGGGATGCACAAACGAGCTATGTGGATGCCGTGCATAGTCGGAGAGACCGGGTCACGCGCGGGAAAGTTTGAACACCCTGTTTACGGTCCCGGATTCGGAAGATGTGTGTGGGAGAGTTCGCGATGGGTCAAGGTCGAGAACGCAGTATCCTTCTTTATCGCCGATTCCCCTCCCCCCCCCTGATTCCGTTATCTAGGTAGAGATCGCTATCCGAAACGGCTACCGCCACCTTGACTTGGCCAGGATATACCAGAACCCCGATGAGGTCGGAGGAGCCCTCAAGAACGTCACCCCCAGCGTCGTCATTTACGAACAGCTCTTCATCACCTTCAAGTTCTGGAACTTTCCTCATCAGCTCGATCGTATTGAGGCTGAGCTCGACGAAACCTTCGAGCAGCTCAGACCCGAGTAGCTTGATCTCTACCGTGCGTGCGAGATGCATATAGCTACCCTTTCATCGACTGACGAGGTGTGAATCGAAATCTAGTTATCCACTGGACTGTCGCGTTTGTGCTTGGTAAGGGTCTCGTGCCTGTCCCCTCGGTCACGGGTGAAGTCGAACTGGACACTCAACATTTCTCGTGGAGACATGGAAAGTCATGATCAAGCTGCGGGATACGTGGAAGGTAGCCTATATGCTTGTTCTCGTCCAGAACTAGACTGAGACATGAACGTCCAGGTCAAGGGGATCGTGACGAGAACCAGTGAGGTTCTCCGAGAAATGAGGGCGAGAGGTAGCCAAGTAGAAACTCCGCCACCACTCAATTTGCTTCACACTCGCGATGTTGATAGCCCCGGCTATGGCTACACGCGCGCACCCACCTCAACGTTGCTCTTTCCTTAGCCTCGCTCGAGATAGAGACGATGCCATACCCCTCGACCCATCCCGACCCTTCTACGAGTACTCCGCCGTCACCACGGCCACGACCGCTCCTGGCGCATCACGCTCCCAGTCCACCCCGCGGCTCACCTCCTCCGAGACACTCACGTCCCTCGTCCTGAAGCGTGACTTCCGTACCGCAGAGTCTCTCTGCAAGGAAATGAACGCACACGACATACCCATCCCCCACGCCCGCTACCTCTACGCAGCCCTGCACGCCATCGTCCCGCACCGCCAAAAGAACCCCGCTCAAGCACAGGAGCGCATCGACGCCTTCGTGGCTTGGCTATCGCTCGAGCCCGACCGGCACCAAGAGTGGCTATCGTTTTCAGACATCCGGCACAAACTCTTTCGGTCGGTGGATCATCTCGACCTCACCCTCGTGTATCGGTCTCGTGCTTGCCTCCAAGGGATATCATTCTGGAGACGCAGTCATGCAAGTCGTCTCGACCCTCGCGCGCTATGCTCGTCCGTCCGTCGTGGAGAGGTATTTGCGACAAGTGGAAGACGTATCTCGGGATTACGACTCGAAGAAAGGCATGGATCGCCCGTCGGACTTGCTTGCTGGCTCATATAGCCTCGCCATCAGAACGTTCGCTCTCGGGGAAAAGGACGAAGCCGCTCTCGCTCTCACCTCGACGGCACGGTCGCGCGGAATACACATACCTGATTTCACGCTGAACATGGTCGCCAAACACATCCTAGATCGCCAAACGGCTATCGACCGGATCCAGGCAGTGTATCCTTCATGGGATGTGCAAGATACCACCAGCCATCCCGTGAGTATCGAACGTAAAACGACCCCTACAGAATACGCTGACGACATCGCGGCGCTGGCAGCCCGCCTTCGTTCGCTACGCGCCGCCATGCGATCACCCACACCACCGTCCCCTCACGCCCTCCACAGCTTCATAACCTCATACCAAGCCCTCGGTCGCACTCATGCCCTCCCACTCCTCCGCTCCCTCGCCTACCGCCACTCGCCCAAATCCGCTTCCACCTGGTCGTTCACCGAAATGCTCCACCACTGCTCCCGCCACGCATTCGTGCACATCCTCTTTGTGTTCGCAAACCACTTTCACTTGGTCGGTGTCCCGCCCAAGACGCTGCTGTCGATTGTCAGGGGTCCGAGGGGCAAGCAGGCGCGCAAGGAGCGAGGGAGACCCTGGGGGTTGTCGCATCCGGTGCCTCTGGCGATGAACGGAGGTTGTGGCCGAGTGCATATCATACGGCGCTCATGTGGGACGTGATTGGCGCTGTCGACTAGAGACGAGAGCTACCTCTCGTCGTTAACGTGAAAAACGCCGACGTGATCGCCAGCCTCTTGAAGCTCAAAACGAGGTCGAGGAGATGTCTGGTGTACCCATCAAGATGACCCTCTTGGGAGCAAACGAAGCGCACCTCGTCGCTGCCGAGCTGGCGGTTGCGAATGTGGGCGTCATCATTGCACCTCCTCGACCATTTCCGCATACTTGGGAAGGTCGCCGAGTGTGAGTCTTTTTTCTTCTTTCTGTACGCATGTATTTCGACTGACTTTGATCTATAGAGCCTTACGATATGGCGAATAGCCTTGTCCCTTTGCTTTAGCTCGTAGGAGAGTACGACGTATCTCAGTGAGTTCTCAGAGAGTCATCAATCTAGTGAGATCACCTTCCGCAAGCTCCTCTGTGGAGGTGTTGTCGAATTGCCCCCGTTTCGTGACCGCCGTGATGGCCTACCTCATTCATTCCAATCACTGGACGCTCTCGCGTGCGTGCTCGTTCGTGCTCGAGCGTCGCAAGAAGATCTCTCCGAACATTGGGTTCGTGTCCGAGCTGATGACGTTCGAAGAACAAGAACTCGGCGGCAAATCGGTCGGCATGGTGACCTTCAACCCTGGGCAGCAAGGCGACAACAACGCGGGCAGGGGGATGCACAAACGAGCTATGTGGATGCCGCGCATAGTCGGAGAGACCGGGTCACGCGCGGGAAAGTTTGAACACCCTGTTTACGGTCCCGGATTCGGAAGATGTGTGTGGGAGAGTTCGCGATGGGTCAAGGTCGAGAACGCAGTATCCTTCTTTATCGCCGATTCCCCTCCCCCCCTGATTCCGTTATCTAGGTAGAGATCGCTGTCCGAAACGGCTACCGCCACCTTGACTTGGCCAGGATATATCAGAACCCCGATGAGGTCGGAGGAGCCCTCAAGAAAGTCACCCCCAGCGTCGTCATTTACGAACAGCTCTTCATCACCTTCAAGTTTTGGAACTTTCCTCATCAGCCCGATCGTATTGAGGCTGAGCTCGACGAAACCCTCCAAGCAGCTCAGACCCGAGTAGCTTGATCTCTACCGTGCGTGCGAGATGCATATAGCTACCCTTTCATCGACTGACGAGGTGTGAAATCGGAATCTAGTTATCCATTGGACTGTCGCGTTTGTGCTTGGTAAGGATTTCGTGCCTGTCCCCTCGGTCACGGGTGAAGTCGAACTGGACACTCAACATTTCTCGTGGAGACATGGAAAGTCATGATCAAGCTGCGGGATACGTGGAAGGTAGCCTATATGCTTGTTCTCGTCCAGAACTAGACTGAGACATGAACGTCCAGGTCAAGGGGATCGTGACGAGAACCAGTGAGGTTCTCCTGTCCCTTTGCTTTAGCTCGTAGGAGAGTACGACGTATCTCAGTGAGTTCTCAGGGAGTCATCAATCTAGTGAGATCACCTTCCGCAAGCTCCTCTGTGGAGGTGTTGTCGAATTGCCCCTGTTCCTCCATCTCTGATGATCTTGACGGCCCCGCCAAGCGCAGCACTGACCTTGGCTGCGCCTCGCAAAACAAAACTTGCGGAGGGAATCCTTGAGGGCTTGGGATATATCGACTGTATGTGACTTTTCGTTTCGTCTTTAGTGCATTTGCTGCGTATCTCGAGCTCACACCATCATAGGCCCAGAAACGAGTGTGATAAGAGATAAGGTTGTTCATTTTCAGGATGAACCACTTACGCCCCGACTGAGATAGCAGCTTGATATTTTCTTTGCATTGGCATTGTCCTACTAGGTGGCACGGACGACAAGTTATGATGGCCGACTATTCGAATAGCCTCAGATCTCGGTCGTGAACAATCCAAAGCTGAATTGTTTCTGATCCGACCCCACTCGTACTTAGCCGATCAGTGCCAGTGGCCTGGCAGATCACGCTCGCTTCGAAAAGCACGTACTAACAGCCTGCCAGCGGGCGCGGGCCTCCGAAAGCATGTCCGAACCCCCGGGATTGCCGTACATTCAGGTGTCGTTGTGACTTCATGAGTCTTCATCGTATGTTCATGTGTCAGTCCAATGATTCATTCTCCAATGGTACATATCACGACTTCGATTTTCTGATCTGAGGGAACTTGACGATGACGTAATCACCATCTGCTACAATTTCAGAATTTCCAAAGTTTGTCCCGATCGATCAAAATCTTGTCCGTGTCGTGAAAATACAGTATCATAATGCGAACGGGCAACATTGTCTCAATATTTCTGAAAATTTTGTTCACAAGGTCGCTGGCTCGGGGCTGATGAGCCTAAAATTTCGTGATTCGGAATAGCACGAGTCTAATATTTCCATATTCAATCCCCGCACGTAAGTTGTGACACGCAATATGTCACGCGGACCAGTGGCACTGCAACGCAATGATACATCGATATATGTCTCGACCCAACACAGACCTTTACACCACTCCTTGTTGAACGTTGAACAACGGCACCATGATCGTGATTCGTG
>JBBPPC010001016.1:0-11132 GCA_038091775.1 Leccinum olivaceopallidum | reverse complement strand
CGTCGTGGTCGTCATTGGCTGCGCGGGCTATTGTGATTGAAATCTGATCGATTGTGGACCGCTGAACCTCGACAGACTTCGTGTGCGATACTAGTTAATGCGTGACGAAACCAATGACAATATAAAGGCTACCTTTTTCGCATCATCTATATCCAAGTCGTGTTGCTTCAGACGGGACCGTACGAGGGAACGGTGAGCGAGGTATTGCGAATGACGAGAAGGACTTGTTCGGTGCGAGTCAAGTCGCCCTGAGTCCAAGCTTCAAGTGTCTCTTCGGCTGATTTGCATGAGTGGAGATTCTGATACAAACAGATTAGAAGAGACGAAAATAAACATAGTTGAGTGCACTCACGACGCTGAGGGAACAGTGGGAGAGATGACACTTCAAGGTTCGTCAACGTTTAGCAACAGAAACACTTACATCTGCTGTAAGGTACGAGTCCGGAAGGACACCAAGAAGACTCCTCACGGTAACTTTCTGTAGTCTTTTTGCGCAGGGCGATTTGCGCGCTCAGCTCCGTGTCTTTCCTCCCTTCCTCCTCTGCGGATTCACGATCGAGGTCGCGTTGATGGAGTGTGGAATGCGAGGTCGCGTTCGATGCCTCGAACACGCGTAGGAAGAGGATCAACACACTCTGTGTGTTTGCGTATGCATGTCGGTGCCGTCAAGCCGTCGGGGTAGAGGAACGGGGTGAGCGGGGACAGCAGGGAATGGTAAGAGTAATCTTCGGGGGAGAGTTTGCGAGGACGTTGTTGGAAGGTTTTGGTGCGTTCCGGTGCCCACACGGAGGGGCGGCATTGAGACTGGAGAGTATTACGAAGGGGCGAAACGAGGAGCGCATTAAATGGATCCTGTGGCCTTGATGGGTGAGGCGGTTAAAGGGTACGGGTAGCCGGTGCGAGGCTGGCGACGCGGGACGGGATAATGATACCGTGGGAACCGCTCACATCTCAGACGTATGTAGTACTCACTGGCACGCGCAATCGCCAGTGAAACGAGATAGAACTCTTGTGTATCTACCCTCTGATTCGCGATTCATCTGGACGGCGTACCGTGTCCTATTATAACCCCCTTCGTCCCGAAACCCGATCTGAGGTGTTTCCCAACACTATTGCGCAGTGCTGATCGCTGACCGTGAGTGCCATTACGAAGTGATGATTTGTTCCGCACTCGGTGGGAACGAGAAACGATCAAGCGATCATCTACATCTATTGCAACTTAGACGATAGAATATCTACGACGGTAAAGGCTACATTCGGGACTACACGCGACGAGCACACTAAGAACGTATGGTAAGGCTACAGTTTGGGAATTTGCGGTGAATCGATAACCGGCGGGTGTATATAGTCTGGGTGGGTAAGGGAGCGGAAAGCGGGAATAATGGACAATGAAAGCAGGAAACTAATCAGAGGGAATACACGCGCAAGATACAAGCAAGCGCTATGCACACAAAAAGATAGTGAAAGAGCAGGAAGGAAATCGAGAGCTTGTAGCAAGCGATTGGAGGTATTGCTATATTGATACAGCGAGAAAGATATAGAAAAAACATGACACACATATCTTCGTGGGTTGACGTAGAGGGTATCGGGTGGTATATCATGTTGGTCGACAGAGCAAAAGTTCACTTTGGAGGGGGTCAAGGTCAATCAGAACTCGTCCATACCAACGAAAGCGCTCTCACACAGCATGTCGTCGAATCCCGGGATATGGATCGGCTCTGAAGAAACGTCCAGGCCAGCAATAGCGACAGCCGGTACGCCGAGGTGTTGCGTCGCCAGGGCGAGTCCTGGACTTCACCATGCGCAACCTTAGCTTCGGGAATTTGACATGAAGAAGCTATTCCTTGCCACAGATCAAACGTTGCCCCAGTCGGAACGTGCTGTGGCCGCGGAGCGATGACGGGCCGACTGAGGTCTGAGCGCGCGGCAGAACCGCTGTAGATCGAGGAAGGGCTGGAGTTAGTCAACTCCGCTGACGCGTTCGTCCACGAGGCCGCACTGCCCGCGAGATCATTCTCGCAGAGATCCAAATTCCAATCGAGTGGCTGTGATGCAATCCAGGGTTAAGTCTTGAGGTGAAATATTGCGATCTATTAGAGCGAGATCAAACGTGGCAGGCAAGCCTGCAGCTGTGTGTGGCGCAAGGTTCGTGAAGAAGTCGTTGAAGGACTGTGGGATTGATTAAGCGTCAATAGTAAAAAAAAACGAACGAGCGAGCACGAACCATGGGAGCCGGTTCCACGGATCCTGCCGGGAAACCAAAGGTGAAGTCCAAGAACATGTGTTCGAATAGACCCGTGTTGACGGCAGGGAAAGGAGATTCATCACGCTGAAGCGAAGGCTGGGGCTGACAGTAAAAGTCCTGCGCCGGAACGGATGGGTACATTGGAATATCATCCACACCCCATGAGGTTCGTCCGAAGTAAGGCAGTGCACTCGAGGGGCGGCACTGCCCAATGATCAAACGGGCGCTCCGAGAGATGTTGTTCACCGGAGAGGCTGAGCGTGAGACAGGAACGAAGAAGGGTATAGAAGGCAGTGCAATCGGATGGAAGCGTGAGTCGGGAAGAGGGTCGGAGGAGGGTCGACGAGGCGGATTAAATGGAGGGTGTTGCTGCTGGGGGACAGCGAAAGTGACAGCCGCATGCTTCTCGTCTAGCCTGCGAATAGCAGCGGCGAGCTCGTCACCCTTCATCCCGTCAAGTAACAGCTGAGCGACTTCCTCGCAACGCCTCTCATCCTCGGGGGTCGGGAGAGCCTTGTCCTTCTTCTTAGCCTTGTTGTTGTTGTATGTAGGTCAGAAACGATAGCCTGATTACTTCGTCGCATGTGCTTCCTTTTCCTGCTTCGCCTTGATCTCCCAGATGGGCTTTTCCTCCAGAGGGAGAGCGCGCCAATAGTTGTCGATGATCTTGGAGAGTGAGCCGTGGTTGATCTCGATCGATCCAGGGACATGCTTCTGCCGGACGAAGTCAGCCCGGAAGAGCATGAACACATTGGGGGGTCCGGGAATGTAGCCAAGCGACCTGCGCTTGCCAGGAGGAGCACGTCTCTTCGAGAAGGGGTTTGTGGGTTGTTCGGATGGCGGGAAAAGCTGTTCGTCGGGGGAGAGAGGGATGTCCTCGGGAGTGTCGAGGACTAGATCATCGGACTCCCTGTAGGTGACGGGTGTGACGTTGGGTGCGAAAGTGACAGAACGCGGTGATGGGGAAGCTCCGTAGATGCCTGGTTTAATGAAGTCGGCTATAAGAAATCAGACTCATTGCTGGGTAATACAATGGGATTACTCACATGCTGGACTTGCGAAAGCGGACGGACGACGGCCGATAGAATAACGACCATGAATTCGTGACGGAGGCATGACTGATGTGACTAGAAGTGGGCAAAGAACAAAAGGCTGGAGAGGGTAGAAGGGATGATGTACGACTCCGACCACCAGCCAAAGGTGCACGCGTGCAAAGAGGCGCTGGAGCATCTAGAGGGGCTGCACAAGGTGATCGTATTGTACCTCTTGCTGTCATTTTGCAACGCGATGGCATTTTAAGACGCGGACGTGACGTATACACTACAAGCTCGTGTGGAGCGTGCGCTAGAGTGGTGTCTCCGGCAGGTGTCTTCGCGTGCGCAGGGACACGAGAGGAGGGTGTTGGAGGGTGTTGCGGATGCTCTGACGCGGTCGGGGAAGGCAAGCTGGATTATCGGCATCGACGGAGGGCTGGGAGAGATTGCGTGGCGGGGGTGGCGGCTGCGAAGACGGTCGCGGACAGCGCGAGGCAGTTGGTTGAGGCGTTCGACGCGAACGTTTTATCTTTGTTGGCAAGCGTGGATAAAGCTGTTGCTCATGTTGCTCAGTGGGTTTATTTCTGTACGCACGTCGACTTGAAAAAAACCTACTCGGCGCTCCTCGCGAGTCTTTACAAGACGCTGTTCAACATTGGCATGCGTCGACAAGCAGGGCAGGAGGAACCAAACGTCAAGGCTGTCCTGACGAAACGAGAGCGCACGGATGTCACTCAAGACGCGAGTCGGTTGACGCGCTGGCGGAGTGGGAGCGAAAACGGGAGGTGTTGGACGTGTTGGAGATGCGGGTGGAAGAGGCGGTGTTTATTCTAAGGGATCTTGATTTCAGTGGTAGTACGGATGATGCGTGAATGTGTAGAACACTGGCAATATAGGTGTTTGACAGCCTCATGATGCCATGCGATGGCAGCGTGTACGAGGGCCTACGGCGGGAGAGGGAGGGGGAGCGAGGCGTGCAAGGTCGTGGTCGCCGTCTTGGTCGTCGCGTGGCGCACGATCTTAATGCCTTGAGGGTGCACTGGCAGCGTGGATAGCTTCGCGCCCGCCTTTATAATATCCGCCCGGCTTCACGTCGACTCCGTATGTATCATATTTCGCCGTGCTGTAGTACGTACAAATACAAGCTAGAAAGAGTCGGTAACTAGCCTTCAAGAAAGAAAGAAATAACGAAAGAGACCGCTGCCGCACGTTGAGCAAAAAAGAAAAATGATGAACGGTTCACGTCTGCCTCGTCTTCTTTGAGGTACCGGCTTCCTCTCCACCACGGACACGTTTTGTAGCGCGGAACGATTTCGTAAACCAGGAATCGTATCGCGCGAAACTCGTCCCCTTGATGCCCATATATATTTCTTCGTCGAACGAGTGCAATGGGACAGGGAGGGCGGTTTGGTGAAGACGCAGGGGCTCGAGGTCGAGAGGAGTCTCCTCGTCGCGTGTGATTGATTCACAGAACGCAACGAGGGAGGCCTTCACTTCCTTCAGGCCCCGCAGAAGCATTGCTTCCACGGCATCCCGACCAGCGCTTCCTGGTGACGTCTAGAAAACGTCACGCGGTAAGAACATGTACGTAGTTCACGTTAGAAACTTACGCAAGAGATGTAATTGTTGCCGGGCTCTGCGTCGATATCCAAATGCCGGGCACCTGGAGCCCGAACCCATACATGGTAAGTTACCTTCTTTACCGAACACCATGTATGTCCGCCAACTTCAAGAGGTTCCGGGGACGAGTCGTGGAGTCCCCGGAAAGGGGGACGGTTGCCGTAGTTGCTTGAACTCACGAAAGAAACGTAATCGAGATAGTTACGAGAAAGAGGTTTCCACGCGGTACTCTTCGCCGTCGGACTCTTGAACCCAGGGGTTTCTTCAATATCGATGATAATCGCCATACAGACGGATTGATAAGATTTGGCGACAGCGCGGACTGCATCGCGCGCAGAGTCGAAGGTTTGGGAAAATGCGACTTCACAGATGACCGGATAGATCGGCTCCGATGAGTCGTTCTTAGCAACGAACTCGAGAAAGGCGTCGGGGATTATGGTATCTTCATCAGCCCTCAATGCTTGCGCGTGGCGGATGTGAGAATGAACGAGGTTTTTTGGAAACGGGAGGGAAGTTCCCTCGCTCGTCAATATGTTGTCCACCGCTTGAACCGGGTTTTCGTGAACTTGGCAGGGCCATTTGGCCATGAGAGCACCGAGCTTGCCGAAATAACAAAAGCTGTCCCATTCAAGCGTAAGTCATAGAAGATGGCAGGACACTTACCGTGGCCGTCCTAGTAACTTTGGGTATCGCGAGACGATCTGCAGGATGAGAGCGAATTGCTCAGAAGAAACGGATGATAACCTCTATAAGATGAGATCAATTTGTCAATAAGAACAAATTGTCGTCGATGACCATCCTATCACCTACCATGGCGTCCATCCCCTCCTCGCGTCCCTTCCGTAGATTTATTACGTGTTCGGCCGTACCTTCACACGAATCTAGAGAAAATGGTTATAGACCGTGGTGAACGTATAAAGAACTTACCGAGTTCGTCGACGGACAACGTATCGACTAAGCTTGTGAGGATATGCACCGAACCTAGTACCTCCCGCGTCACCTCGACATCAGGGGTTACGCTGCGGGGAGATGCTGTGGAATGAAGGGGGGCGGAATTCTTCCTCACTACTGCTGGAGATATCTGTCTCGCAGAATAGGTGCGTAGTTTCAATGGCATAGGGGAAGGCGAGCGACCGCGGCATTCGACTGTGATTGCTGGAGCCATTCGAACCGTCCGGATACTGGTGGAATAACCGCCATGGGTGGCGACAGACGACATTCTGTGGGTCGTACCAGTTACGCTTGTCGTGGCTTCGAGGGGAGCCTCTGGCTGCGGAGTTTGGGGGGAGGGGATCAGATGAAGTGCGATATCTTCTTACCTGGTGCGTTTCCGGCTCATCCCTGCGACGGCCCTTGCCGAATAGAAGGCTTGGGAAGTTAAGACACATGTTATTATAGGAACCTCTGATCCAACGGCTGACCTATAAAAATGAAACAATCAATCTGCCGATGGATCTTGTGATGTGACAGCTGGGAAATATGGGCCTGATAAGACTAAATGTCACCAACCTGTACTTCAAGTTACCTGTGCTGGTGTGATCACGGATGCCACTGCGGCGCTTCGAAGTTAGTGGTTCAACCCCACTCAAACTCTATCTTCAACTGTTGGATCAGAAGTGTCAGATGGGCCGGGCGTGAACTCCAATCACAACATGAATAAATTCCTCACCGAATCGACGGCAGATACAGGGTACTAGAATTGAGAGTGTCTTGGGTCGGGTTCATTTGCTATTTGGTCTTAGAAATGGTCGAACCTAAATTATAAGTTGCTCAAATTTGTATCTTTAATTCCAGCAACTATTTACAAAGCATCAAAATTTTATCAGTCAACCGACGAAACTATGCAATCAAACTGGAACTCACCAATGGGACGTCTTCGTCTATAGAGCGGGAGTCACGTATTTTGAAGCAACTCTGCGAGGACGCACCAGTTGGGATTCCTCGTGTTCAGAGTCCGAGTCCGACTTCCATGTTCTGATCCTCGATCCGTCTTTGCAAGATCTCATCAAGGATAGAATGAAGTTCAGTGCCAATATTGCCGTCCAGCAGGTTAGTCACGGCTATTTACACATGATTTTTGGCTTAATTTGACACCGAAATTGTACTTACTTTACGCCTTCAGTATATCAACTCTCGTGGCGACATACACCACAGAATATCCTCGCTGGCATCAACGACCCCCTAACCATCTTCCTCGTCGACTTTGGCCTCTCCAAACCCTACCGTCAACTTGCAACGGTCGAACACCTACCTATGCGTCGCAAGCGTGGCCTCAATGGAACACCGGCGTTTGCTTCCATCAATAGCCACTTGGGAGAAGAATTAGGTCGACGAAATGACCTCGAGTCACTGGTATACGTCCTCATGTATATTCTCTCGGGATCCCTTCCTTGGCTTCAAGCCAAGCACTGAAAAACTACACTGTCAGCGGTACTCGAGCGCAAGCAGACAACGGTTATCGAGCAGCTGTGCGACGAATATGGGTTTCCACAATTATCACGCATCCTCCTTTACACACTCATGCTTTCTTTTACAGAATCACCCGACTACGATATTATCTACGTTCTCTGCTTCGTGCCAGCGTTCCCCGACCTCCTGATGACAGCATATCTACGCAGACTCGGTTTTCTGTCGAGGAAGACCTTCGCTATGATGTCGTGCTGAAGGAAGTCTTACCTAGCCGACATATGGTTCTCACACCAGGCTCTCGAGCCTGCATTCCGCAATGAAAACGTGTATCCAAATACTTTGGTGACCATATGCTGTGAGTATATATCATTGCTTTGTTGATGTTGCCGGTTGACATTCACATAGGTGTAGCATCCTATATATTCTTTATTTTATTTTACTTTACTCCTTCTGTGTTTGCTACATCAAGCTCGTCGGCGGCCGCTTTAGCATCAGACTAGCCTGCATCGTCGTCATTCGTAGCTACATCTCGATTGAATTCCATGTCTTTGTTGGTACCGTCGTTGGGCTTTGAACGTACCACACATATGGAACGATCCGAACGAAGTGTCGGTAACTCAATACCGTTTCGTTGTTCATCGCGGAAACCTTTGATTCGGAACAGCAATCGTTCCGTGCGGTCGCTGCGGTGCAAGTGGGGAAAATTAAGCACTGACAACGACTCACTTTTCTGGGGATACAGTAACTCAACTTCCTTTTTTCGCTTTACCCTAGTTCCAGGACATTTAGGCCTCAAATGAAGAGTAAGCAATCGTTAAGTTGCCGCCCAAGTAGCATTGGGTCGAAAGTCAGCTGCAGCTACGTAAGTCGCGCCAAGCCGCTAACTCGGCTACTGGAGCCCTGCTGTCCGTATTTGGTTTTACGAAACGAGCCGTCCCGCTGTCGAGATACTCCATCCAGTCTCTTCGTTCTCAAGACCAAAGTATGTCGGTTGTGTAACTGTATCATCCGACGTCTCGCCTCTGTAGTTAGCTTCTTGGTTTGACAGTAACTTAACTACATACAACTTCTACCGTACACGACTGATTTCCCAACGACTGGCAATAATTTCTAAGTGTCACAATTCGCATGGAGCGGAGTCGGGGACTCGGCGTGGCAGCGCCGCTACCATTACATATCATGGAATTAAAATGCCTGGACGAATCGTGCTGTACAAGGGGATTCGGACTAATTTGTACGGATACACCGCTCTTGACGGGACTCCTTTTCCGAGTTCGTTACCTGAAGGCCTGAAAGTTCATCCACAGCAGGTTCCAGACCTCCCCTGAACAGCGTGATCGAGGTCGACGTTAACCACGAGGCAGAACTCGTCCCACGGAGCCAGGACTTTACGGACAGTCGAAGAAAGGGAATGATGATGAACGTAAGTTGCCTTCAATGAGTAGACTCGGACGAGGATGCTCCCGGGCCGCTGTCCCGGATGGGCCAAGGGTTTCATTATCTAAACGTTTTCTTTTGGCAGCTCGTCGGAGCTTCGTATACGACACACTGCATTGAGGACGTGTTAAGAGGTTTCGACGAGGAGTTAAGTATTCACCACACATTCGAGCGAACTTATCTACGCGAGGAGGATGAGCGCACGAAAATTGAAATCTGCAGACGGCACAGCCGCTAATGGAGTGACCCCTGATAAACAAGGTAATAAACAAGTGTAATATGTTCAGGCCTATGATAATGTTACACACAGGGCTATCGCGAATCTGACAGGGAGTCGGGGACTGACGCCCTCAGGTGCCGCTACGATCTTACAGCGTACCTCATAGCATCACCTAGTTTGTCCATGCAATTCAAGTAACTGACATTTAGGATGCGTACTCTGACGAGCATAGGCCTCCGACATTCGATTTATGTTTGCTCTTCGCGCCACGTCATGTCGTCGGCGACGTTGTTACTTAAAGGGGCAGAACCCGGACGGCAGGTCCTCCCCGCAGTGATAGCCTGGCGGTCTGATTGCTACAAACACAAGTTCACGCGACAGGGATAAGCATAAACGGAAATGGATCGCGCGAAATGATGGACTGACAGTAAGTAGAAATCAAGGAGTGGGATACCCTTCCGGAATCTCCGTCCCGGCTAATCCGATTTCACTTTTGGCATCTCTGTTGATTTCTTCCTGATAAGTTCGTTTGGCTGTCGCGTGCCCACGAGATCAAGTTTCCAAGATAGACGTCCGGTCACGGTCAATGTCGCCGTAGATGTACTTGATGTTGGCATTATCGAGAAGAGAGATGGAGGCAGTTCTTCGGTTCGTGACAGAATCTTTGCGGAGCAGAGAACTTGAATTGCTCGGGTCCGTCTCCATGGCAGTGGGTGATGACCATGCGCGCAACGCCTCCGCCAGGTCGCCTTCCTCCGTCCCTGCTGCCAACCAGTCCAAAGCATATTTTCGTCATCTTCGTCCTCTGGGAAGTACATCAAGCGTGCGATGCTTTTTGTAATCTAACGTTTTGATTTGCTTGATACGACCAGCGTAACCACGACCAGAGTCATTGTCTAGCTCTGAGGTGCTGTCATTGCGTCGGAATCACATCGAGACACAGATTTCAACGCGCGCGTTTGTGGAAAGTTCGTGGAGGGGTCGGAAGAGTTGCGACAGAAGCTTAACTTTGAGTGGATGCGAGAGTTCTGAATCGTCTAGGCAGTACGGCGGATTGGAAGAGTCGAGAATCTGGTTCATCAACATGGTCTGGTAAGAAAAGAAGGAGAACAAGAAATGAGATGAAGAGAACGTTGCGGTGGTTGCGACGAGCTGCGATGGTGGGAACACCTCGCAGGTGCGTGTACGCGAAAGTAGGAATCCCCGCGCTCAGGGGGTAAGATCTGAGCCGGAATGGGAAACGGAGGCAGTGCCACTCGTGGGACTTTGCCAGGCGTGAGATCGCGTGAGATCTCACTACGCTACCCACTGCAACTGGCCGCATTCGACATAAACCTACTGGCTACTGCTGCAGAAACCCCGTTACTCAGAACTTGCCCACTGTTCAATTCCCATTCATGAATAAAGACAACCAATCTTCTAGCCCGCCCTTTCTCTTCCAACCACCACCTCAAGGACAAAAGGTACTGCGCGACTCGGAATCGCATCCATCACCTATCAATGATTGCGAACATTTCTTTGTAACAGGTGGGTACCAATCCCGTCCTCTTCCTACGCCTGGTCGAGGCATCGAACGCGACCTCGCATTCTACACTCTATCCACCCGACCTCGATCGTGAATCCGCAGAGGAGGAAGGGAGGAAAGACACGGAGCTGAGCGCGCAAATCGCCCTGCGCAAAAAGACTATAGAAAGTTACCGTGAGGAGTCTTCTTGGTGTCCTTCCGGACTCGTACCTTACAGCAGATGTAAGTGTTTCTGTTGCCAAACTTTGACGAATCTTAAAGTGTGATCTTTCCTACTGTTTCCTCAGCGTCGTGAGTGCGCTCAACTATGTTTATTTTCGTCACTGCTGATCTGTTTGTATCAGAATTTCCACTCATGCAAATGAGCGAAGAGACACTTGAAGCTTGGACTCAGGGCGACTTGACTCGCACCGAACAAGTCCTTCTCGTCATTCGCAATACCTCGCTCACCGCTCCCTCGTACGGTCCCGTCTGAAGCAACACGACTTGGATATAGGTGATGCGAAAAAGGTAGTCTTTATATTGTCATTGGTTTCGTCACGCATTAACTAGTATCGCACACGAAGTCTGTCGAGGTTCAGCGGTCCACAATCGATCAGATTTCAATCACAATAGCCCGCGCAGCCAATGACGACCACGACG
>JBBPPC010001015.1:0-11137 GCA_038091775.1 Leccinum olivaceopallidum | reverse complement strand
CCTTCCAGAGCTTGCTATCGACTCGAGGTTGCGTTGGCACGTCGAGCAGGAATGTATTCAACCTTGGAAAGCGCACTTGTGGGCACGCACAACCTATTGGATGATAAGCTGGGTTCATCATGTGGAAATTGAGTTACTGATACTACCCCGAGTTCGTCGCAGTCCCATTTGACCATGCTTGGAATAGTTCAAACGCCGAGGGTTTGCGTTACCTAATCTTCTACTCTCAACTTGAACTTCCCACCCAAGTCTTTGATTCTCATTCTCTGATTCTCATCATCATCGTCCCCCTAGACATCGTGCTCAGCATACATACAGGTAGAAAATGCAATCATATTCCTTCCAGACCACTATCGTTGCTCAAAAGGAGCCATTACGCGTGAGTGAAAGGCCCTTCTAACTCATTAGGCATATATGAAGTTAGGGCAGGTTTCGTTAAGTATCCACGGTATATCCACATTTCTCGTGTTTCGTAGGTATTGATCACATTTCGTTCCCAGGGGTGTGTTTCGCCTGTTTTAAACAGATCAGTGTAGTACTTCGCGACTCGAGTAAGTCGCATATCATATGCGCTGTGATTTGGGGTTAAGCCACCGACTGTCGTCGCCTGGTCGTTAATACCTCCTGTCCCCCTCATTCCTCGCATACTTACGCCACCAACAACGTCCCGAACTGATTGATGGACGTACACACCCCTGGCAGCATCCCTTGCCAGCCTCCTCTGCATGCCAGACAGATGGTTACAGGGATGGCAATCAACGAGGCAGGTGATTGGATTGTGTTCTCCGTGGTCGGAGCGCGGTTGTTTGTCCTCATCCTCATCGACGACAGCAGTGCAAATCAAGTATTCGGACTTGCGAGCATCTCGAACATCACGTTTGTATGCCTGAACTGATTTTTTTCCACTGCTTTATCACGGGCTACAAGTTGGCCTTATGAGCTTGAAACAAGTTTTCTTTGAGGTTAGCGATGTCCACCTAGACGGCCCTGCAAGGTCTATGATCGGAGTGGCGGTCAAGGCCCTTCAGGAGAGCTTGAATCACAGGCTCGAAACCGAGCCCGATTGCGCCCTTCGTCCATTCATGTACAATCCAAGTGCTGTCCTAATCCTCGCTGAAAGGTGCCCAATAGATGCGACAAACAGATACGGCAGCTCAGTTTACCTTCCCACGCTCCCAGAGTCCTACCCTCAGGGTCGTGGCTTCGCCGCGCCGTAAGCTCCCCATCTTGGTTCTCCGACTGGCATACTTGTAGCACCTCCCACTGTGCCCTTCTGATATCGTCCCGACAGGATAACTCATGCGGTATATTCCTGTTTTGTCCCGATATGTATACCTACTAGTGGGTGCCGCGCTTTTATCTCGTACTCCTTAGGAACATTTACGTGCCTGCGTTATGCTCCGGTTTTATTTTTAACCGTCGTCTTACCTTCCTCCATCGTTGGAAACATCGGGTGAGTTAGCGTGGAAGATCGTGCACGACGTCGTTTCAGAGGTTCGAGTTGTCGGTAGTCACCTGGCGTATCCGCTAATAGTATTTGTCCGGATCAGTGCAGCAAATGTAGGTCCCACAGTTCTCGCCTGGTGCTGCCCTTGTCTGCAATTAGTAGAAGAGGTTTGGATGATGCGGGCTGACCGCATTTCCGTAGGCCTAGCATATGTGCTGGGATCGTAACCATGCTCGCGGATGACCCCCTGCAAGACGTCACATACACTGGCACAGCAGACTAAACTTCCACACCGTGCGTGACGAAAAGCCACTCCATCGAAGATCTTTCATTGTCACGCTCTCAAATCTTTTTCACGGTGTAGAACAATTCCTATATCCTGTCCCACTCTTCTGATCGCTCCCCACTCCCCCTGATACCCTCTATGCTGTCCTACCTGGTTCAACATCACCTTTGAGTACAAGCTGTTGGTTCGAAGACCCGTCGCCTTGGCAGTACGATCGGGTTTGATCATGATTGAGCGCACTGAAGCACCCAGTACGGCATGGGTGCGGGCTTTGGGAGGAACGGATGGAATGCGATCCACCAGCCTGATAGAAGAAGAGTGGTTGGGCAAGTTGAGCATGACCACGTGTCTACTCATCGGAGGCCATCTCGTTGAGACCTTGGAGGCACTCTAACTGCTGGACTGCCAACTTCATCCCAGAAGCCGATGTGACTCTGGATTGTGTTGCAGTCGTTTTTTTTACGTAGCAGAAGCAGGAAGTAGAGTCTATCACCTATCGCCGGACGGGAACACCCGTGTGGCGTGACCAGAGGGTCGTTTCCCGAAAACGGAGCAAGCCCAAACTATTGCTTGGATTCTTCGTGATAATAATGGTATCGTGCTGAGTTGGTGGTACCCGGTACCGTCATGGATGCTTGTACACAGCGCCGCTGGCACATGATAGATTGTCGGGATTCGGTTTACCGGGAGTGCTTACATCTCTTTCGAGTGGAGGCCGCATCTAGATTGTGTGAAAGGGGAAACAAGACAGCACCAATGTCTCGTTTGGCTAGGTCACGTTCGTCTCGAAATACCGGCCGAAGAATGGAAGTTGGCTCGGAATGTACATAGCAGTCAGCATTATACGGTGGCGGGAAGACATCATTTGAAATGATTCACACCTGCTCTCTCTCCCATCAGAAGGCGAAATGATGTGAGATATTTTCGTTGAAGGAATTCTGCAGAGTCTGTTGATGATGGCGGTTGCTGATATTCTCATGATGGTATTGCTAAAAAAAAAAATGGATGTAACATTACCAGCCCTGTTCGCATGGAAGAATCATATGATGAAGAAGACCACGAGCACAGATAAATAAACACCCCTTTGTTGGCATATAACCACATTGGCGTTGATGCGGAATCCGCCCAAACTCTTTGCGCGAAAAGGAATGCCAATAGACGGAAAACTCGGCATTACGAAAGTCTCTTGGAAGGCATAGATGAAGAGCTGTTATTGTCCCGATGAAGAACGTGTAGAAAAGGCCAAAAAAATCATCTGGCCAACATGGGGGTCGAACCCAGGACCTTCGCGTTATTAGCACGACGCTCTAACCAACTGAGCTAGCCGGCCTTACAAGCTTTTCTCCCTAACGACATTATGACCTAGAGTGAGAAAGCTGACTTGGATGACTGACCAGTGGACCATTATATGAAGGTAAGCGCATCGAGTCTCAAACCACCAGCCTGAGAGTTCTCGGTGCGTGGGCGACGGCCGCTTGCGTTCAAGGGTTGTAATAAATTTTAAGGCTGGTCTCGTGACTCTCGTGCACAGCGATGACTAATAAGGTTATTGATCTGATCAGTGGAAAGTAGATAGCACACGCGGTAGGCCTGTGGGAACCGGGGAGTTCTCAAATTCATCCAGGAGGCCTCCCACATGCCGCAAGCACCCGATAACCTAGGGTGGATGGGAATGGGGGCAAAAGTTGGCCTGTGACTTGGAGAGCATCTAGATTACATAATCTCTGACTCAGCTGTCAAATAATCAGATATGCTTCGGTGCTGCTTGAAGGTGACCGGAATCCGACTCACACCAAATCCTGTTCTCTCTCTGGCAGCCAGTGGTCACCGTCGTCATACATTTCAGGGCGTTCTATATCTCATCATATACTCTAACTATAACCTAGCGCCTCACGCCATGTCCAGCGCCAACTTTCAAGTCATCGCCTCTCCCAGTCAATTCAAGGAAATCTTGTCTGTCGATCTGAATCAGGTCTCTCTAATTAATTTTTGGGCTCCATGGGCAGAACCATGCAAGCAGATGAATGAGTTCGTCACTGAGCTCGCCAAAAAGCACCCCGAACTGTTGGTTTTGCAAGTAAGGGCATTATTCCTAATCACCTCTAAATTTCGGCCGACTGATTTGATCAACATCCTGGTCGTTCTTTTCGTGGCTGGAATAGGTCGAGGCGGAACAACAGGAGGAAATTTCAGACTCGTTTGATATCCAGTCTGTGCCCTCGATCATCCTTCTCCAGGTAGGCCCTGAATCGCCCAGCTGCTTGACGTCAGCCCGTTTTCTCATGCGGGATTCCAGGGCCACAATCTTCTCGGTCGGATCAGTGGAGTGGATGCTGCGGGCGTGACCGAGTTGGTCTACAAACATCTCGGCAAGGTTGCACAGTCCAACGATCATGCACTTGAGAAGGTCAGGGAGTCGGAGGAAGAGCTTGTGGTGCGCATGCGCCGTATCATGCAGCAAAGTCCTGTCGTCTTGTTCATGAAGGGGGAGCCCGATAGCCCTCGTTGCGGCTTCTCGCGAAAGGCTGTCAACCTCTTGCGAGACAACAACGTGGCGTTTACACACTTTGACATACTCGGAGACGAAGCGGTTAGACAAGGTGATGCGCGTCCTCTTTGCCGGTAATTATATCCGCTCATTTGATGATTTTGGATAGGTTTGAAGAAATTAAACGACTGGCCAACTTTCCCACAGTTTGTTGTCAACGGTGAGTTCGTCGGGGGACTGGATGTGGTTACCGAGATGGTGTCCAATGAGGAATTTGCGGATGTGTTTGTCACGACTTGAGGGGAACGAGGCACTTTCAGCGGCACATTGTATTACTGATCGAATGTGAATCTAAATTAGAACGGAAGCGTTTTTATGGCATTGTGCTGGCTCAACGTCGAACGTTGAGGAGCCGGTGGAATGAAATTGACATCATCTTTATGTTCTGTGACATGCTTTACACACGTGTCGGGTATGGTGATATGGTGGTAAGGATGTGACGGCACGGAAGATCTATCCCCTTGATTCAAGCCTTGGCCGCGATCGTACGCCCAACATGTGTCAGAGTTAACTTGCCATAGATCCAACAACCACTGGGAGCTATACTGATGGCGCAGGAACTGAGCAACGAAATGAAGTTCACAGACTCGGAACTGATCCGTCGCAGTGATGATATCTATCCGATATGACTTGGCTTATTGGCTATAGAACCTGCGTAGTCGTCCTGTTGGCAGAGACCGCAGTGGGAACCTGATTGAATCACTGCCGGCACAGCACATGGCTGTATTCCGTCTTATAAGTACGTCACTTTGTCAGATAGTAGTGACCCGTTGAGCAAGTATATATCCCCAGTTGGATGATTGTTATCGGATGCTCCACAAGATTAGCTCCGTTTACATTTACCAGTACGCCCCGTACCTGCGAAGTCCAGGGTCCACGCGCGTGACGTCACGCGATACGGCCTATGTGCAAACAAGTCCAAACTAGGACTACTCCTTGCTCTTCTTCTTCTTCCTGTTCACGTGTTTATATAAAAGTATTCATGATGACGGTCCGCTTTCAGATCATCGTCCCTTCCTTCCTTTCCATTTTCTGTTCTGTTTCTCCTCATGTCAAGCCAAGAAACAGCACGTGTATTGCTCCTCATAGACGTTCAAGTTAACCTGTTGAGAGACACCGCGGCCGGAGGCGTGCCCGCAGCACACACCGTCCGTCAAAACATCGAGCGCGTCCTTCAAAAGGCGCGCTCAGAGAAAATACCACCTCGCATCATTCACGTTCGCAACAACGGCGAGACCAGCGAGCCAGACGAGCCAAACACGCCCGGCTGGCAGCTGGTCTTCTCCCCGCTCCCCCACGAATATGTCGTCGACAAGAAGAAGAACAACGCGTTCGCGGGCACGCGGCTTGGCGAACTCATACCGACGAACGCCGAGGTTATTGTCGTTGGCATGCAAAGCGACTATTGCGTCCGTGCAACGTGCAGCGCCGCACTCGATAGAGGGAACGTGGTGATCTTGATAAAGGGTGCTCATGCCACCCTCGATTGCAAGGAGATTTGGAACGGCGGAAGCACCACCCCGGCTCATGTGATCGAGGCTGAGATCGAAGCCGAGCTGGAGGAGGCTGGCGTGAACACCTTTGACATGAAGGACCTCCCTGATATCTTCGCCGATCGATAGCTGTCAGCCGCACCAAGGTTTGACCCGCGCTTGGTGTTCATGTACGATTTCTTGCGGTAGCACACATATTTACGGTAAGCATGACTGCACGATGGTTAATTAGGTCTTGCTGACGGCGCAATACAGGATTGGATCAAAACTCACCTCTATAGAAACAATTACTCGCCTCGGAAGATCTCATATATTTCTATGTAGCAGTTTTTTTTGCTTCTGCTTATACGTCCACCTATGGTGGTTCAAACGTGGATTATGTATCGTCTCTGTCAATGTAGCACACTGTCAGTTCGACACTTAGAGTTGCTTTTGTCTTGTTTGTTTCTAAAGCGTTTGGTAAACAACGTCCAGTCACGTGAGTTGAGATGAGATGGAGTGACAGTCACACCCGCAATTTACTGTCACAGACATGACCACTAACCAAAAAAACGCTGTGGACCCCTACAAATCAATCACTGATGGCAATGTCTATATTGAGTTTTGATGCGTAGCACAGAAAGCTCAACATTCGACAGAATCAGCGTCTGAAGTTGACCACGGACGCACCCTTCACACCCACATATGTCCAGCAGACGCTGACGCGTTCCTCTGACCCCGCTGGGACGTACGAGAGTCGTGTCAAGGGTCGCCACGTACTCCTCGAGAACCCCGTGAAGGAGAGCAGAGCCAAGAAAGAGAGAGCGGCGAAACATGCTCGCAAACAGGCCGAGAAAGAGCAGAGGAAACTCAAACCGTTGGGCAGGAACGCGGCGGAGTCAAAGGGGCTGTGGAAGTTGGAGAAAGGTGCGACCAGGTGCGTGCTGTCGTGCCTCCCTATTTCCATCTGTTTGTCCTTCATTTTTGTCGGTTGCTAATGCGAGCGTTTGCCACTGCATCATTGCGTGATTAAAATCGGTTTAGATTCGAGCTATTCATACCGTTGCATCATCTTTGGATGGGGTACATGTCGGAGTTGTTGGGACTCGGTCCTCCTGATGCTGATGCATCTACTTCTACTTCGTCGTCGTCGCATCATCGGGGCAAGATGCCGAGCGCCTCATACATGCATGCCAAACTGGTGAAGGCCGATCTCAACGGATCATTGCTCACGGGTGAGTGCGAACGAGTTCCACATCCATCCTTCCGTCCACCTGCCGATGTGTTAAAACTCCCCAAACAGTCCGCCAGAGCCGGAACCCGTGCCTCGTCGGCATCTCTGGAATAGTTATTCACGAAACTGAGAACGCATTCAAGATGATCACGCGGAAGAACCAGTTGAAACGTACGGACTTTTATCCCCTCGTTCATTCCCCCGATCTTCTCTGACAAAGAACTTCGTTGTTTCTCTCCCTTTCTACAGTCGTTCCGAAACGAAATTCGGTCTTTGCGCTCGCCGTACCTCTCTATTCCACGCTTTCTGCGTCCGTGGCAGAATGTGATCCCATGCAGATGTCACTCCAATCACAAGAAGAACGAGAGTTGGGTCAAGAACACTTGCAAAAGACATCATGGACGGTCCTCGACAGACCTCTCATCGAGTTCGACTTGTACGGAAATCAATTTTGTTTCCGTTCTGCGGATCGATCGAACAGGAAATTCAAAGCCAAAGAGTCGGTCGAGCTATAGTGGTTTTAGGAGGTCGAAGGCGTGGAGCGTGGTATCCGAGAAGCATTCTTCTTGGCATGGAATTCAATGCTAGCTTGGCTCCTTGTACACATACCACCAGACACGACGTACACGGTGTACAAGATCGTTTATCAACGAGCATGAGAACTCCGGTGCTGACTGCGCCATATCTGACTGCGATCTCGGCGTCAGAACGTGAACAGGGAGCGACTAGGTCGGGACAGCTCCGCGTTTGCCACCTCATTACAGCAAAGTACAAATCAATAGACCGATTTCGACTACGCACGCTCAGATTTTGGTTTACATCTATTTATTGGTTACAGATGAAACTACATATGCCTCATCAAGGCGTTAACTGTACATGGTTCGGGGGTAGACAAGACTTTCCGCCCGGCGCGGTCACTCGATGCCGGATCGAAAATGAGAAATGGTAAACATAAATTGTTGAAATATTCCCCGTGCTGTCAAAAAACAGATGGTAACGATATCGGCTCGCACGAAGCCGCAAAACTAGCGAGGCCAAAGTTGGACTAACCGACAAGCAGATGCAGATACCATGCGTACCATGATCATACCCGATCGAGTCGGGGATTAACGTCTCCGCGCGCCGCTAGGGAATAGTAGATAAGCCCAGGTGAGTGTGTTGCCGTCGAACACGTGCGAGAAAACGTACTATCACAGTTTGAAACCGCCAGCGAGACCCATCACATTCTCTGGGTCTACCGCTGCTTTGATCTCTCGCAACCTAGGGAGGTTTGCACCATACAACTTCACCAGCGGCGTGTCGTAGATAGCATAGTTGGGATAGACAGCCTCGGGAGCGTTGCTCTGATCGTCATTGATGACCAGTCCTTGCAGTGTCCGCGCGCTTGTCCGTATACCATCATGAATCACTTCGTCGAATTCCGGCAATAACCATGCATAGTACATGTGGAGTGGACGAAGAGCTTGAGTACGATCAGGCGGGTATGCCGATGGAGTCGTATTATGACTGTAGATCGTGGGGAGGAAGGGTTCCACGTCATAAGAAACAAAAATCGTTGATTTCGGGAGAAGGTTTTGGCCCCAAAACTGGAGTGAAACAGTCAGCGACTCATATCAGGAATGGGATCTTCCGCTTACAATAGTCTCGTTGGCGATCGACTGAAGCAAGGAGAGCGAATAATTCGGGACAGAAATCGAATTGAAAATTCCCCTATTGTAATGCTGTCGGGAGCCGTCTCGCGGGTTGGGTGAGATATGTCCTCACCTTGCACCGTAAGTTCCGGGTATAGATTGTACAAAGGAAGCAAAAGAGCGATTTCCAATAATACCAATATGCTGGGCGACCGACGGGATCGCCATGAATTCGTCAAAGATTCCGGGAGGCGGTGTGGGTGCATCGTAGAAAAGGATCTGGAAGATGCCCAGCTGCACCGATGCAAGGGAGTCTGTTAATTTGGGCTTCTAACAAGACGCTGTACAAAGGAATTACCTGTCCGATGATGTAGTTGTATGTGGGGAGTATCACAGCCTTTGGATCCGTGACATTTGCTGCAAAATTAGCCGTCGCCAGGTTCACTTGGTCTAGAACACTCGCGGTATAAATAATGAGACCACCCTTTCCACCTGGATTATATTCTGGCCAGTATGGGGAAGGGATACATACGCACCCAAACTCGCGTCTGCGGGAAAGTCTTCAACGTGAACCTAGTCACGATACCCTGAACTGACGATTAGCAGAGATTCATCCGCAGAATATTTTAAACGAACGAAATTATTCAAACCGCCCTACAAAGAGACTATGAGTTCACGACAAGCTTACTTAAAAAAGAAGACACGCACTTTCAGTGCAAAGAACAGATCAGGACTTGACGTCTCGGTGACATTAAGGGCCGTCCCATTAGGCAGCACTAATTCATAAGATTGCACGGTGTCAATGGTCAAACCATACTGGTTCGTAAGCCAAGAATAACCTGCTCGCGACGTCAAAATCACTTTTTGGTCGTTTCAAGCACACAAACATACCTCCTCCAAGAGTAAATCCTGCGACGCCCACACCGGGTACTCGTCCGCCGACAACATTCACTCCATGTGGCTCAAGAGCCGCGTAAACGGTATCCCAAGTCAGACCTGCTCCTACGGTAGCCGTTTGTGCCACAGGATCGTAAACAACCTCAGAGAACCTGGACATCGCTATCTGTACTCCCTCTGTTGAAGAGAATGTTGGATTAGCAGTGTGACCACCACCCTTGACCTTTAGGGATATGTTAAAAGGTCTTCAAATTGAAAATAGTCGAAGGGTACCAACCGCAAAGGGCGTATGTGTTCGGCCGAGAATTTGCAGCTAAAACCATCGTCCTTGATGAAGATTCTGAGTGAAGACGAATTCGATAGAGTGTGCTTACTGCAACTCCTATGTCTTCTGGTGTACCCGGTTCAAACGAGCATGCGGCGTTCTGAGTACTTGATGATGCCCAGTGACTGATATCCTTTCGGTAACTCGTCGATCCTAGAATAAAATTTTGACAGTAAGCTCAAGCACAAGGAGTGTGCGAGCGGCAGGGGTTGGACTCTGTACGAACGGAGTTATACTCCAGTCGATGTAGTACGAGACTGGAGGAAAGGTGGAAAAGAGTGGCGCGTGTAAGTACCGCGCGATGGCTATAAAAGGAAATGTAATGAGTGTAGCGTAAGAATCCTAATGCTATCTACTAGACAGGCTGTGCTCCAACACACCCCCTCAGACTGGCAGTGGTGCGTACTCATTGCCATTTGCCGTCCTGCTCGTGCGCTTTGCACGCTGGGGGGTTTGCGAGGCTGTCGGCGAGTGTTTCGGCGGCCAACGTATGCGTGACCTCGAATGTGCCGTTCTCCGCTTATCTGCGGGCCGTGTGGTATGGAGTTCCAGTGTGCTTGGTGCGGGAATGGAAGCGGGAATCTTCGGTCAATGAGATCACGTGCGTGTTGTCGACGAGAAGATGGATGGCCAGTGGCAGGTTGTCGACTGCCAGTGAGCCGATGTCCGTGAGCAGCCATAGGGCATGTTTGATGTCGTGCGAGATCGCCGCCGAACGTTCCGTTTTCGAGTCGGTCGATGGCGAGGCAATGGCAGTAGGTTGTAAGTTGATTGTCGAGTGGTGTATTTTGAGTACGAGGGATTCGGTGAGGTCCCCCGGGCCCGCGAGCGTTGCGTTCGTCCGAGTCAGCGTGCATGCGGTTCAGTTTCTGAACTGTCTGCTGTGCCGTGCTGTGTGCTCCTGGGTGATGGTGCTGGTATGTTTCTAGGCTTCCGTGGTGAACGGCATCACGTCCGTACTTTCGACGAGAGGGCAAGTGGCTGGTCTGCGTTGACGTGCCCGTGATGTTGGAATTTGGTTCGATGTGTAGCGCGTCTTCGGCGCCGTGTAGTCCGGGTTCGGGGTAGTGCAACCGAGTCGGGTAGTAGTAGGTCCGTAATCCTCGGTGTGCTTTGAGCGTAAGTGGGAGGTGTTCCACAGCTTCTGCTTGCACGGATGGTAGACCGGGGGTTGAATTGGTGTGGATGTCCGAGTTGTTGGTCGGATTGGTTTGATCTGGTGTCACCCCCTCAATCGGAGCAACGATGGGAGCATCATTGGACACCCCCTCGCGCGAAGCCTGGGGAGTGGGTTGTG
>JBBPPC010001014.1:0-11148 GCA_038091775.1 Leccinum olivaceopallidum | reverse complement strand
AAAAGTGTAGGGAAAAAGTGTAGTAAAGTACTAAAAAGTGTAATCAAATAAGTTGTCAAGTGTAGTAAAAAGTGTAGTCAAGTGTACCAAAAAGTGTAGTGGACTATCAAAAAAGTGTACCAAAAGGTGTAGTAAAAAGTGTAGTGGACTACCAAAAAAGTGTACCAAAAAAGTGTAGTGAAAAGTGTAGTGAAAAGTGTACCAGTGAGACTCCCATAGTGAGACTCCCACTATTCTCCAACTGTTTGGTTGCTGCTGACATAATTTTATATAACAAGTGGCTATTAGCCACCTAGAAGTGGTCACCTGAAGTGTTCAAAAAGAACTCGAGGTAGCCTACCTCAAATTCATACTAATAGGGACTTGTGGGTCACACAAAAAGGAAGTATAAAGCAACTACAAAGGTCTAGAATATCAAGGAAAGATGTGGGATAAGGTTATTGACCAAATCCAATAGTGATGGTTAGAAGTGGTGCAAAGCACTACAGTCTACAATGAAGTAAAAAGAATGAAAAGAGTGTGATCAAAAAAGTAACAGATAGGCTAACTGTCAAGGTCTCTTTGAGGGTCTTTTTATTTCTCCATGGCAAACCTACTCATGGTGCCAGCTTACTGTAGCTCTTCCATAGTTACAAGCTCAAACCTGTGGCAATCTAGGCAACTTGGAGAAAAAGAGCCAGGAAGCAGCGGCAGGCCAAAGTCAGTATGAAGTGGACACCTCAATATGCTAATAGACTCTTGTATTGGACAACACAGACTCTGCAGACCTAGGCCAAGTCTCCCACTTGCAGTTTCTCAGCAGGCAACCACTTATGATAGGGATCACCATATGGATGATGTTGTTACAGTGCAATAACTCAAAGACTTTGAATTGTACAAAGATGGACTATGGCAAACCTCTCCAGGTTTCATTGTGGAGAAGTTAATACCAGATTTTCTCAACTTGATAAGACAAAATATTGCTGCATTGCGGGAAGATCATTGACTGTCAAATTAGCCTGTAGACACAGCATATCTTCTCAAGGCTAATGGTCAATCTCAAATGAACATATGGCACCAGCTCTCCAATTATTACATTGTCCCTCAGCCCTTCAAACCCTTGATCATTACCTTCCAACATATATACAGCCATTGTGGGCTGAAGCAGTCCTTCAACAAAGACCTGGAATCACAAGCACCATGGCAGATGGTGGAGATTGTGATGCTACTTCAGCCCAGGTCAACCATTGATGCAGTTCTTTCAAGTTATTGCTGTTGCTTGTGATCACATGATGACTATGGCTCTTTTTGTCTCTCAACTGTTATCTCCAAACCATTCAATATAGATACCCAACTTTTGTTTGTACCCATTCTCCTTGACATCTCCTCAGTTGATTGCACATGGAATGGATTTGACCCCAACATAAGACTTGGTCAACATAGCTAAGCCATTCCCCACTTCAGTATTTTTGAGCTTATGGAGATACAAAGTCTGTTGATTTACACAGCTAGAGAAGAAAATCTACAATGTTGGTACTTCAGAAACTGCATAAAGCCTGATCCACTACACCCAAGTTTAGTTGCTTGGGATTAACAGCAATATTTACCTGGGCTCCTGAATGTATTGTTTTCCACTGGCCCAAAGACAAGATGTTCCATACTAAGTGGGTTGACAATGTTTGGGAACTGGGGTTATACTGAAGACTTGCATCAGCCAGCTGAGCTAGGACCTATTATGGTAAGCATACTTAGGCTGAGATCATGATATTTGTCTGATCTACAGGGTACTTTTACATTCATGGCTACTGAGCTCTTGACCCAGGAGGGTCTAGATGGCCAAGTGTCTCACATGTTCTGCCATGACCTCAAATCATTTTTCTGGCTGTTTTGGCTGACATGCATCAATATGAATGGACCCTTCTATAATTGTCAACAATCAAGAGACAATGTGACAAATATCAAAAAGCAGGCTCTTTCTAATCACTATGACTCTGGTGCTGCTGTGCACCAAGTAGCAGCCAAGTGTAGCACATGTGTCACTCCTTCCTCCTGTGCACAACAAATGGTAGAAACCCCTTCCAAGAACAACAAAACTATGATACTGAGATACCATAACCTCGACAATGACAATGACACAATGATAGTGACCATGACGATGAAGGTGAAGATGTGTAGTTGGACAGCCAATCCAATTCACGCACTCAATACAGGACTATGCCACCTGCATCCCCATACTCCAGTTTGGGCCACTACTGGAACACATCACAATAGCCCCAATTGATGTTTATTAGTGGAAATGCAGTAATATTCCACCTGTTGTGTGACATGCTTTGTCTCACATTCCTTGTCACTTTTGTCCTCTTTTCCATCTTGGCTGTTGCTCCTGCTTCATTGTAAATTTTCAGATTTCACAGCTTTTGATATGTTTTTCCACTGCACTTCCTAGTATGTTCCCCATGTTTTAATACTGTATTTAATAAAGGTTATCAGAGTTGAAAACCTCTAAGCAGTTATCTAGATTGAAAGTATACATGAATTTATTTTATTTTATTTTATTTTAAAAAATCCATTTTCATCCAATTAAGGTAAAGTACCCTATGTAAGATAATCTAGTTGTGTGGTAGCTAGTATATGAGAAATGAAACCTGATGTGGCTAGGGCAGAGTCCATGATGAGAACAGCGGAGACCACCTAGCCATTGCCTTTGCACTGTTTGGAGGACTGGAGATGGGAATGGTGGGAACGGAGACTAGCATTTCAATGTCTGGTCTGGTCTGGTTTTATGCCTTATTTGGGCATGACCGGAACCTAAACTGGTTATGGAAATTCCTAATTTAGGCAAAACATCAACTGAACCGATCAAAACTGGTTTCAATTGGTTTTCCTTGGTTCAATAGCTGGTTATAACCAGTTCTGTGGTGCCTGAAAGTTTTGTCATACTCATGGCTTTCTGTCCATAATGTCTTTACATTAATCAGTTGACTATATGGCTATTTTAAAATGTGCTTGAAGTAGGCAGAATATTCAATCTTGGACTGGTTAGGAGGTGGTTCCCACACTTAGTGGTGGCTGTACTGGATGTAGGTAACACCCCTATTGTCCTTTTGACCAAGTGTTAAGGCCAGTAGGTAACAATGCGGATGAGATATAAACAATCTCAACCTGCATGTTTATAAAATCTAAATATATTAATATCAAAGTCAAATTTTGATGGAAAAATACGCCAAAAATATGGGTAAATCGAGGAAATGTAGGGGATATAGGGGTCCTCTGTCCCACCTCAGAGAGGGGGATCACACATGGAGTGTCCAGTAGGCATCAATGAGCAAGAGGTAGGTCAGGTGGTGGTGGTACATGAATGAACAAGCAATATCCCTCCGTGAATTTGATGCTTGTAGCTCAGGTTTGCTCGTCAGCTAAGACTGCCTAGTCCCACTTGTTGAAGTTATCATTTTCATTACAGTTGATCATTCTTCACCAGAGTAAATCAAAAGATTACTGATGTTGCCTGCAAGATGCATGATAACAGTTCAACTAGAATTGTTGCAGTCTGCATCTCAAATCTGAAGTCTCTCTTTTTGTAACTCAAGTGATGAATACCAATAAAAAGAAACAAGTCAAGGTTCTTTGGTTTGTTAGGGTCTGGGATGAATCCACCTGGTCCACATAATGCAGTACAATTCTTTGGAAAATGACCGGCTAGCCAATGTGCCAAATGGCCGCAACCAGCCAGCTAATGTTGGCCAATGGAGTGAAAATTGCCACAAATCACAGATTGGCCGATTGTTACAGCTGGCCCGGGTAGGGTCGGCTATAGACTGGTACAGACCGGTTGTGCCCTCGGTTGCAATTTCCTGACAGACCATGAGGGATCTGCATGTACTGTATGAATAAATATTTTTTGGCCCACTTGATTCAGCTTCGCCCACTTGATTCAGCCCACTCATCTCAGTAAACAATGTCTGAAACTCGTAAATCACACCAACAACGCGTCGCTACAGAGAAAGCTCGAGATATACATGAAACGCCGATAGACAATCCTCGCCCTCGCCCACCCAGGTCCAAACCACGGTCCAAACCACGTTTGAGTCGCAAAGGGAAGCAGAAAGCTGCCCAAATAAGCCAAGCATCAGGAAACGAGAGCACCGGTAGTGAAGGAGGACATACCAGGGAGCAGCCGACCACTTCGAAGAACTCTCACAAACAAAAATGCCAGTGTCGTTAAAGCACGATGTTGATTGAAGAGATTGAGGTGTCACAATGGGGAGAGACTGAGATTGAGGAGCTGGAACTTGAAGACGAGGATGGTGACAAGCTGGAAGGTGATGAAGCGGAGCCCGGGAGGACATCTTGGATGTCCAAGCCAAGCACGTCGACGCCTTTGGTATATTGTCATCCATTGAGCGCTGGCCATATCGTGCTAACGTTAGTATCGTCGTGGACTTGAAGGACTTTGACACTGACCTGAATAGTGACCACCAGGGAAAGATGAGGCCTGCCAGGAAGGTAAAGGCGCACAATACAAAAGATTTACTTACCATTTTCTCTGACCGAATCGCTGTTAAGTTTGTTGGCAAGGATGGAAAGGTGGAGGTGTTGAAAGGACAGTGGTGCTTGATCTGCAAGTAAGAATTATTGTGTGCTTAGTATCCGAAAAAAAAGACTGACCTTGTCGAAGGGAGGATAAAGAGTTTCATCTGAAGCACGGAAAAAGGAAGGTGTTTCACCTTGGTAGTAACTCCTCTTGCTGCCAACACATTCGAGGACATTATGAGCTGTATATGAATCGATGTGCCGAGCAAGGGATTGCGGAGAACCATCATGCGAAGCCGCGAGAGATGGTAGGAGCAGAGGGTAAAAAGAAAGGGAAGTGGGCAACGTTGGATGGTGCCTTCGCGAAGGCGCCAGGACCTCGAGGATTCTCGAGAGACGATGTGTTGAGGGCAGTGGCCGAATTCGTTGTGTGTGATGACCAGGTACGTCTAAGAAAAACGTAGTCTGGATACTACTAATGGTCGACTAATTACTTACTAATACTATAGTCTCTTACCGTCGCAAATAAGGCTACATTCCGAAACTGCTTAGTGGCGATGTGACCTTCAGCGACTAAATTAGACCTGCCATCGACTCACAATATAAACATGTTTATTCACAATGCATTCCTCGACTTCCTCAAAGAGCTAAAGATTGAGATTCAGGTATTCAAGTTGTTTTATTCCCAGCTCTCATTTCTTAATGTACACTAGTCTTCTCATTCCGGCAAAGTCTCGACGACCATGGATCTCTGGTCCATTGATCAGACGAAAGCTGCGTTCCTCGGAATCACCGCTCACTGGACTTATGCTGACCCGAAGTCTAAAAAATGGACCCTCAAGTCCCAAGTGATCGTGTTTCAAGGTGTCTCTAGTGCTCACACCGGAGATAACCTGGGTTGATACTTTGTTGGTCTAGCCAAGCGAGTCGGAGTTATAGCGCCCGCGTCGTCAAAGGTACCCGCGTACCATTCCTTCTTTTTTTTCGCTGGACAGAAACTCTAACTCATTTGTTATTAGTTGTTTTGTATCACCGCTGACAACACCAGCAACAATGACACGACCTGTGATATGGTCGAGTCACTTCTCCATTCACGCCAAATCTTCTCGTTCAACCAACTCAACACCGCCTACCCTGTCTCGCCCATGTCATCAACCTCGCCATCACCGCTCTGATGTCTTGCATCACGATGATTGAAGCTGTCAAGACAACGACTTCGATTTGGGAGTTCAACCCCAGTCTTCCCGGCAACCGTGTCCTTGGAGAGGCGCTGGACGTCATCGCTACAATACGAACACTCTCGATCAAGGTACATTTCATATATTTAGCAGGGCAAGACAATATCTAAAGTACACTTATGTAGATTCAATGTTCGGGTCAGCGCATTGAATATTTCGAAACCCTTCAGAAGAAGTGCGGAATCGATCCACCCCTCTCCATCCCGCTCCATAGCAACATCAGATGGGGTACCGCTGAAGGGATGTTGCGCAGGTCCTATGCACTTCGTCAGGTACGTTCCTTTTTCATATGGTTTTTTGTTCGAATGTCACAAGTACCACTAATTAAAAAACTAGAAACATGCTGCGATATACCCAACGCTGTCAAAAATTGCGCGTGACATCTGTGCAATCCCAGCGTCATCTGTTCCCTGCGAGCGACCATTCTCGGCAGGTGCTGAGATCGCCACTGACCATCGTTCGCGTTTAGGTGCCACTTGTTTCGGGGAACTTCAAATCATGAAACACGCCTGGCGCAACTCCATCATTGACCGTGCAAACATGAACTCGGAGAGTCAGGTAGAGATTCCACTTCAGGACTATCGGGAGATGTATGAGCGTGATGAAGAGATGTCAACTTCGGAGCGACAGGAAGGGATTGAAGTCGTCGAAGTGTAGTTTAGTTTATGTATGCTTCACTTGCCAGTGATCGGTCTGACCAAAAGACCAGTTGCAACCGGTCGTAAATGGTCTTGTCGAAAGTGAAAATTGCAAAGACCGAGACTGATTGTGAGTCAAAATTCATTGAGACTGAGACCGTGCAACCGGTTGCGGACGGTTCAGTCCAGTCCAGTTCTCGGTCTTTTGCCGGTCCTATGACCAGACTTTCAAACACTACCCGCCACGGGTCACGGGTATGGGTACCACGGGTAGGGGTATGGGTTGGTATTGTTGTACCCGCACATTATCCGTTACCCGTGGCCACAAGTAAAGGTACCCATGCAGGTTGATGGCTGTGCCCACCTGACACTAAATGCTCCGTGACAGACTGACAGTCTTCTACCTTAACCCTTTAGAGGTTAAAGACTGTCCATATCTACAGACAAACAATACATCATAGTCACGGTATACATATGTTGAAAAAAAAGAAAAAATATCATGAAAACTTCTGTCTACTACACCGCCATGACTGCCATGATGGCAAGCAAACGAGTCTCCCGGCCCACAGAGAAGGTTCTTGCTCTTGACCAGGGGCATCCACGAAGACGGAGACGAGAGTTCAAATCGTCTGATGGGTCGTTGAAAACTTACGACCGTTCGAAATCATACAAGACCGCGTGTTCCAGTTTTTAATGAAAACCGGACGCCCAGAATATTACTAGTACTTACCGCATCCGAGTACCGTGTCGCGCGATGTCAAAGTCATTTTTGGGCGGGCACGCACCAATATTGCTACAATGCTGCAGGTTAGTTGGTGTCATACGGGTTGCGGAGATGTTGATGCATACCTTATCAGAAATACAACGGTGAACTTAATTTCACGATGGATTCTTGGATGTCGCCGAACCACAAGGCGCTTGTTGCATTCGCCGTCCATTTGGCTGTGGATGGTAAGCCGCATTCATACATCCTCGATGTGGTCGAGGTAGCGAAGGTGAGCGATGAGTCACGCTGACATGTCACATACCTGAGACTCCGTACTCAGTCACACAGCGGCCATACCCTTGCTGAGACATTTGCAAAGGTCCTGAATAAATTCGGGATATCAGATAAGGTAGGCAGAGAGTATAGTAGACATGAAACGTACCTGAAACGAGCCCATAGATTTTGGGTGTGACAGTGGACAACGCATCATCAAACGACACGATGACGGAGGACCTGAGTGACTTGGTGGCCCATTTTGGTGGCCATTCTAGTCATGTACAATGTGTGCTTCACATCACCAACTTAGTCGTGAAGAGTCTATTGAGACCATTTGACTCACCAAAGAAGAAAGGCGGCCAAACGAATGTCGGCATTGAAATCATGGACATCGCTGGAACCCAAGACTCGAGTGACTCGAGCGGCGACGATGACGAAGGAGGCCAGGATCTGGAAGGGCCTGGGGATATAGAGAAAGAGGCAGACAATCTTGATGGGTGGGTTGACGAGGCTGAGGAGTTGAGTCGAGACGAACATGTGCAGCTCGAAGTCGATCCTTGTGAGAGTAAGTGCAAAAAAGAAAAAAGGAAATGTACCACTGAACAGGAAGCAGGTATGCAAGCTGGCCTTCAAGATTATCCATTCGACCACTATTCTTCTGCCAGCTTGGAAGGCGACAGTGGAGGAGTTTCAAATGCCCGTGAGAATAATTCCCTGAGATATTCCGACTCGTTGGAATTTGACATTCGATATGGCCAACTTTGTCTTGCAATACCACGGGCCCATCGACGCCATCACCGATAAGCGGAAGCTCAAGCTCACCGACTGCAGCCTGGACAACGACGAGTGGGTCTTGTTGACCCAGCTGCGGAACGCACTAAAGGTGTGCTTCCATTCATTTCACGTGGTGTGACACTGAGTCACAGGTCACACAGATCCTCAAGGACGCAACACTATTCTTCTCTCGTGACATCCCCAATCTCGCCATGGTCATCCCAGCCATGGACTTCATCAACAGCTCATTCACAGACAACATACACACGCAGGACATTCATGTCAGCCCGGCCATTCGAGCAGCACTCCGACTTGCCAAGAAAACACTCAACCGTTACTACACCCTTACGGACGCCTCAAATGTTTACTGCATCGCCATGGGTATGTTCCTGTTACACTCCTTCACTGTTGATCAACCTACTAACATGGAACAACTGCAGTTTTACATCCCTGCCACAAGATGGACTATTTTCAAGACGCTGGACAGTGGGAACCAGCATGGATTTCAACAGCGCGCCAGCTCGTTCACGACACGTTCGACAAATCATACACAATACACTGCACTGACACGGCATTCAACTTCAATGACTCCAGCACGGATGGAGAGGTCCATTTCAAATCCTCAGGTATAATAGTATGCTAACATGGCGTGCACAGACTGCCGGGGGCGGTACAAATATGTTCGACAGTCTGCCTACTCTCACAAAACACTTACGTCCAACAGACGAACTGGACTCCTGACCATTTAACAATCCCTGGTACGTGTGAATGGATTAACGAGTCCTGACATGAGCTAATATACAATGCTAGCTATGTCCGTTGATGTCGAACATCTATTTAGCCACGGCCGAATGCTTTTATCTCACACGTGCAACCGGCTATCAAGCCAATCCATCCAGGCTATCCAATGCCTTGGTTCTTGGGGCTTTCATATGTGTTACAGCTGGCCCGGGTAGGGTCGGTTGTAGACTTGAATGCGAAGGCTAAGACGAAGGATAGGCCGAGCAAACTTAACGTCTGGCGAAGCCGAAAGACTAAAGGTTCTTTCGAGGAGGAACTCACGAAGAGTCTCGTCACTCGAAGACTAAGGCTAAGGACACACCCAAGATGGGCAGAGGACTGAGGGACGAAGGACGAAGGCACTCGAGTTGGGCAGAGGATACTCGGTTGGATTTCAAGTAGCTCTAGCTTAGGGAATACAAATGAAGAGGAAAGTCCTTAAATACTACGAGATGGAAGGCGATAGAATCGCAAGGAATGGGGTGAGTCATCCGCAGCGAGGAATGAGTCAGAAGCTGCGTAATGCTATGTGTACAGTAAGCGATGATGTCACCATGAGTCAGAGGACGAGTCATCGAGATAGGGATGAGTCGGATCAGAGATAGGGAAAAGTAGGGAAGGGAATCGGAGGAACGCGGACCATCAGTGATGTGAAGGATGCGAAATCACCTGAGGTCTATGATACATTGCGAATAAGAAGTAGAGGCGATAGGCAAAGGAAAACGAGAGGGAGAAAAGGTACATAGAGAATCTCGGAGACAATCGTAACATTACCCCCGTTGTAGCCTTGGAGTCACCGACCCAAGTATCAATATTCATATCCCGGACAGGGATGTTCTCCGGTAGTATTAGCAACCGCTGGGTCATCGTAGGTGTCTTCACAGTCGTAGTCGTATCCCGGCGAGGGAGGGCGATCGTTGACGGGAGGGTATACAGGACGAGGGCGAGGACGACGAGAGGAGGTAGATCCTTGAGATCCTCGAAAGGGCCTGGCTAAACCTCGACCAGAGCGGGCTGAGCGGTAAGAAGAGCGAGTGGAGCGAGAGGAAGTGGAGGAAGAAGAGGAAGCGGAGGGAGAAGGTTGCGGAGCGCGACGTCTAAGGGGACAAGCTCCTTGAGGATGTCCAGGAGCGCCTTTGAGACAGATGGGGCAGGTATAATGCGGGCAGTCGATACGAATATGACTGAGACGTCTGCAAGTGAAGCAAGCCTTTGGGTATAGTCTGTGAGAGCGATCGACTGGGAGGTCGAGTTCTCTTGCGAGGCGGGCTTCCGCCGAGTTCATGGCTGCATCTTCTGCTCGAGTCAGGGGGAGGGAGGATGCTGACGGGGTAGACGTAATGGAGCGCGGTGGAGAGTGGTAAGCGGGGTCCATATGCTCGATGTGTTCTTCTTCACTTCCAGGTACTGAGACCGAATCGAAGACGGCCTCGATCTTGTCAATCTCTGCTTGGATCTCCTCGGGTCCGAAGGGAGGGGATGGGGAGGGAGTTGGGACGAGCGCGGGAATGACATCTGCGGGGAAAGGCAGGACGGCGCGAGGGCTTACTGCTTCTACCTCAGCGGGAATGCATACGTGGAGAGGGGGACGAGGAAGGCCAGGAGGAGAAGAGGGCGTTTGGGGTATAGTGAGAGGAGTGGAATAGATCGTCATTTCAGCCAGAAACCGATCGATATCGGTGACAAACTCGGTCATCCCGAGTTGGTGCATGGCCGAGAGGAGATGTTCTTCGGCAGCCTTCTGGGTATTGGTGATCTGGATGGAGAGGAAGGCAGCTTGACTATCTGCCGAGTTCCTGAGGTTGGAGGCAATAAGTCCGAGTCGAGAGATATGGGTGAAGGCGTTGTATAAGGAATGGAGGGGGGATTCGACGTCTGCATAAGCATAGATGTCACGGGTATAGCGGGAATCCTGTAGGTAGGTGCGAAGTCGGCGTAGGTCCTCTGGGGAGGCATCATCAGTCCTGATCTTGCTGGCATAGAGAGGAACGTCGACGGTGTTGATATGGTATACATCGGAGTGGGCAGGAAGGGGAGGAGAATTGATACGCCAAGGAACGGCGGTTTCGTTGTCTAAGTATTGGGGAGCGGGAGAGAGAGGAGGAGATTCGAGATCAGCAGGACCCAGAGGCGTTCCGCCAAGAGGGCTAGGGAGACGACCTCGAGCCAGAGGACTGGTAGGAGAGGAAGAACTACGTGATGAAGGAGGGGGTGAAAGAGAGGA
>JBBPPC010001013.1:0-11153 GCA_038091775.1 Leccinum olivaceopallidum | reverse complement strand
CATTTTGACAATTGACCGGCGAACCAGTTTGCCTCTGTATAATTACAATGTTCTCGAATTCGAGCACGTTACAGGGAAGAAACTGACATCAGACGGTAAAGTGGTGCTACTCGAGTACTAGTATGGTAGTGCTCGAGCGCCGGGGTGAAAGTATCCAGCATCCGCAGCGCTTAGCCAGGTCCCCGTGAGATACCACATCAGCGCTTCAGCTCCTGTCCGAGCACACACCGACATCTCATGAACGTCCTCTCGCCAAAGATGATTTACGGAACGGCATGGTGAGCTACTCACGGATGATTGATGCATATGATTCAAGTAGACCAACGGGCGCGAACCTAGGAAGGGAGAGCGTACGACACACCTCGTTGTCAACGCCTTCTTGCAAGGGTTTCGTGCTGTTGACACAGGCGAGTCTATAAGCGGTGGATTTCGTGTTATACCTCAGGGGCTTGACATACACATCCAGCTTGTCAACCCAAGCACTACAGGTGCGACTTCTATTCGTCCGTTCCGGACAGTTGCTCACACTCCAACTTCGGTTCTCACAGGGAGGATCTCGTTGGCGAAGCGCTCGATATCCTGCAGAAAAAGCACGACCTGAAACGCGATGATATTTATGTCCAGACAAAGTGCTCGCTCCGTTCCCCGCAGTGACCCTGCCGTCGAGCGTTCACACGTTCTACCCAACGTAGGTTCACCCCGGTCGGGGGACAAGACCTCAGCAAACCGATCCCTTACAACGTCAAAGACGCTATCAGAGACCAGATTGCAACCTCACTACTGGCGTCCCTGCGCAACCTTCGGACGTCTTACATAGACTCTTATCTCCTCCACTCGCCTCTGAAGACCATACAGGCAACCTCGGAGGCCTGGCGCGCGCTCATGGCCGCCCAGGATGCAGGGACCGTACGCAAGATCGGCATCAGCAACGTCTATGACGTGGGTGTTCTCGCTGCTTTAGACAAGTTGAGGAAGGTGCAGGTCGTGCAAAACCGGTGGTACGAGGGGAACATGTGGGATCCTGACGTATGGAAGTACTGCAAAGATCATGGGATCGAATATCAGTTCGTGAACTCGGCCTCCCTGTCCGCGTCGGTGACTCATGCTCAATCGCCGCAGGTCTTTTTGGACGCTTTCTGGATCGCCAAGCTTGCTCGCCCACCCAGCGGTCGTAAAGGTTGCCAGTCAACTGGACATAACACCTGCTCAGGTTATCTTCAAACTTGCCCAGCTACATAATGTCGTGCCGTTGACGGGAACAACCAACGAATTGCATATGCAGCAAGACCTTGCGGCAGAAAGGATCGTATTCAGTGATGTAGAGAACGAAACAAGAAGCATAATCAAGTTCGTCTGGGGGTGAGAAAAGTACATCAAGGGCCGATGTGTTACGCAGCAGCAACCAAACGTAAATTGTATATTGGGAATCGCTCACCCCACCTTGTATTCTATCCACGCTGTGCCGGGTACCGTCGTTGAAGCTGTTCCATTGACCATGCTTCCAACTTTGCAGGGTCAAGCGGCACCTTTGTGACCGCACGTCCGTCGTCCAAGAACCCCTCGTGCAATCCTTCGGTTCTAACAGCAAATCGGATATCACGAGCTGAGAGCCCCGGTACTTTTTTCGGCGTCGCATCCTCGTACGCGCAATGCGTGTGAATGGAAACGTGGACCCTAGTATAGCTGACGGTGACGCGCGCGTGATGCTAACCGTTCGCGGTTCGTCAATAAAGGCCACACACACGCCCATCAAACTATTTATGCTACTCACGTCCTCCTCGTCCTGAATGCCCACGAGCTCGTTGAAAAACTGGACCGACGAGCCGAAATCCTTGAACGTGAAGAGCTTGTTCAACGTCAACGTCTGGCAATCGTCCGACACGACCTGGTCCCCGGCAACGCGGCCAACATGCCAATGGCACGACAGAAGCGGTCGCACGTGGGTCTCGAGCTCCTCGTGACTGAGATGAAAGGTACGTTTCCGCGCTGGTATGGGAGGAATATTGGGCAAGTCGACAGCGCGCTTCTGAGCCTGAACTTCTGAGGAGCCTGCCCGAGGATCATTCCGATGAGATGAGCTCCGCGCATCGATGTTGTCATTCGCTAGGGAGACACGACTCGCCTTTCGAGCGCTTAATCTGTAACAGCAGGTAGAACGTGGTCAGTCGCCAGGAAGCCTATGGACGCTGCGCAGCACGAGCCAAACAGCCCCAAAGTTTGACTTACCGCATCTTCCAACGTACCCATTCCTTGTGAGGCATCGGAAGGTGGTGCGTCCATCGTGGTGGAAGATGTAGACAACGACCGGTTGCTTGAAGATGTTGCGGGTGTGAACGGAACAGCGCATCGTGACTGAACCAATTTTGGCTTTCTCGCAATCAGAGTACGATGAGTAAACCACTGCCGGTGAGCATGTTGGAGGCGCCCAGGTAGTCTAAGCATCCAGACCACTCGCTCAAACCAAGTTCAAGTGTCGGAAGCAATTCCCGGAAATTGTCAACTTGGTAACTGTGAGGTAATTGGCGTTGCCGTAACATCTGGGATTTACGGTCCTGCAAGTAGTAACCACAACAATCATGATGGTCCTGCACGACGAAACACCGCATACTGGTACCCTAGGAGGCCTAATCAGGGCCGCTCAACTTGAATCCATAGTAACAATGACTTTTGCGGGCAAGTCGCCAAGGACAATCAAGGCGTACAACTGGTACGACCGCAGTCCGGCCGACCGTGTAAAATTCAATTGCTCATTTCCAACCCGCACACCGCCCTCTTGCCTCGCCGTCACGGTTTAGCCACTATCATCTTCACTTCCATTCTGATTACATACATAGCTCGAACCCGATCAGAATCAAAGTTTGATCGCGAGCGACGAGTTGAAAAACATATTAGCGCTTCAATTCATGTCCGCTGCACATGAGCGCCGAGTTTCGTCCATTGAAGTTACGCTGCCAGCTAGTCATCACAATCCAGGTACGGTCGAATAACGATATGGAATCTTCTCCGGAATCGAACAAGGTATCGGGCCCAGGCTGTCCCCTGTGCTATTTCGGGGCGCAGCGTGCTGCGGGCGGAGTGCTCAAACGTATAGCGGAAGACCAAATGGGGTACGCTGTGGGAACGCCACTCCGGATGGATATCTTCTAGCACAGTAATGGTCAATCATGCACTCACCACCGGGAGGAAGCGCATGGCGGCGTATCGCGGACAAATGTTGGATGACTCACCGTATCAGACTCGGAACGATCTTCTAGAAGCTGCGTTAGCACCGTATTTCCAAATGGCCCATGGGGCGACTTGAACAAGGTTGAGAGGCATGTAATTTGTGAAAAGGGGGCGATGTGTGCCGCACGAGACGACAGGTACCGAGCTTTCTAGGTAAGATTCGGGCTGCTTGTTTCACCAAGTCCGAGGTGCATCGCGTCACGAGTTGTGGCGAAATTTTTTCCGCACAATACGTTTTACTTGGTCGGGAAACCAAGACGAATGAGAAGCAGAGCCGGATGATCGAGTTTCGAATTTCAACGTTCAGTTACCTTCATTCTTGGGGGGGTGGGGCGAACTACGGCCTGGGAGGAACGGACTTCAAGACCAGTATACTGATCTGGGCACAGAATGGAATCGAGCTTGTTGGCGTCGATACGAAACTTGGGATTTACAGCTTGTGTTACAGGCCAGTTCTTCCGTATACGGCAGGCAATCCTATCCTGTTCCTGTGTTCCTATCAACTCCCGGGCGATGCCGAGCGGTGAGATAACAACATATCATATATTCGACTTTATCGCGCTACACTAGGGAATATGAGCAAGTTGCAATTGATCACGACAATATGTACAACCGTAGGCGCAAAAGTGGTTCAACAGAAATGGCATGGCATAGCATAGCATATTCTGCACCAAACAATGCATGCTTGATTGACAAGCACCCCGAAAGCCGTCTGGGTGTGGCGACACCAAAATTAGGAATGAATGAAACACTAGAAAGGGGATAAACCAGCAAGTTCATGCCTCTGACACTGTCATGTCTGCAGCTGAAACAGATGAGATTGCATTCTGTGTTGGGGACGATGCCACCTTGGAATCATCTGCGACAGCATCTGCCGGCGCACCGTTGGTTGTAGTTTCCGCGCCACTCTCGCTTGGCTTATTGGCACCCAGTATGGCGTGCCATTTGTCTACCAAGGCTTTTGCTCGTGCTCGGAACTTAAATTCATCGTCGCGAGGCACCTTGTCCGGCGTTAGAGCCGCGATGTGTCGCATAACCTTGCCGATTTTAGAAAACTGCCATGGAAAAACAAGGTCATGATGGGAAGCGCCACACCCAACGCCACAAAAGCACGCACTGAGAGGAAATTGATGAGGTTCGGGTGTTCGTAGTGTTCCACTGTCGTGAATAGTTGGTCAAGGGCGGGCATATCCTGTGCAATTTCCGTTGGGGGTGGCAATCTACGCTGTCTGAATCACTCACTTCATCCGATGGAGCACCCTTGCTACCCAACAGAGCCTTCTGTAGCCTATGTCTCCACTCTCTTACTTTGCGAGCTTCAGGATCCGCCTCCAGGTTCGCTGCAGGCGACCATTGGTCAGAACCACAAGAAAAAAAAATTATAAACGATGGCGCACCATCGACTTCTTCCTCTTTCTCTCGTTTCGGCTTCTTGGAAGGCGGTGGAGCGGCTTTAGCGCTCATTCCAGCATCGTCGTCCTCAGCTTCGGCTTCGGCATCTCCTCCCTCATCCTCTGACTCGATAACCTCTTTAGACTTTGCTCCGTTTTTCTTCGACTTCCCCGTAGCTAATTTTTTCTCCGTTTTCAGCTTTGGTTTGGACTTTGCCTTACCAACAGATGCCTCAGCATCCCGCTTACGCTTCTTTGACTTGGCAGGTTTCTTCATCTCTTGGTCTTCATTCTCAGTCTCGAGTTGGTCGACCGGCTCATTATCTTCCTGCTCTGTGGTTGCCACCTGCAAGCTTTCCAGCTCCTTCTCCCACTTTTCGGGATCAAGAGCGATTCTGTACCCAGACAGAAGCTCCAGATTTTTCTTGTGTGGCTCGGCGATGTATGCACGGATCTCGTGTTCCTTCAATCTCGATATATCTTTTGAGACAAGCCATGCACTGTGTCGAAACAGGATTTACCATCTCGACAAGGGAAGATGGAGATGGAGACGCACAACTCTGCGGTAGGGAAAAACTTGACACAGTGAAAGAGCGTCTTTTTGCCAGTAGGGCGCTCCTTGGCAACGACGGATGGGACATTGTCGGGATTAACGACCTATAAGGATGAAAAGGATGAATGAGGGCTTTCTGGGCACAAGGAAGACGCGACATACCATGCCAGGCCAAGGCGGAAATCCGCGTACTTTGCCCAAGACGATATCGCGTTCTGCATAGTTGGTCTCTGGTTCGTTATTTTTCGCTGCCTTTTTACTCATCACGAGTGGAAACGAGGAAAAGGGAAAGGTTACAATGGAGGGTGCGGGACAGATAAAAGGAAAGGTTGAGGAGCACACCAACTTGGGTTGTGTTCGGCTATTTCCACTTGCAGTTTCGTTTGCCACGCGGGCCCGTGCGCACACGTAAGAATCAACAAAACAAACGCGTGACATTGAAAAAAATACCATTGAATACGGTACATGAAAACAATGCATCGTCGACGTCGCAGAGGTGCTCGTAGTGAAACTGGCCATTCAGGATGCCTTCAAAAAAGCGACATTGGTCTCTTGGTCGGGCGAGTTGGATTATTCGGAGAATTTTCGACGTGGCGTGCTTTGTTTGTACCCGGATAAGGGGATAATAGCCAGGCACTGCTTGTGATCGAATCCGGGAACGGGTGTCACGCAGATAATGCCCAGCTCTCCTCCCTGTGAAAGGAAAGGGCTCGGTCAGCGTTGCACGGTACGGGTGCTGAACGTACCCTGCCTTTCTTTGTCCAGCGTGACGGCGCTGGACCGTTGGTTCCGGTGATTGGGTGGACGCAACGGGTGTGCGCTGTGTTGCGAGAAGAAGTGCGACGTTTAAATTAACGGACAAGCGTATCTTCGAGGCGTGCCAGTGCGGCCGCCGAGGTCACGGAAGAACGCTGTGGCGTCGAGGAAGAGATGCAGACCGGGAGACGAGTCGAGTTGCAAGTGCGATAGTGTGCGAGGTCGAGCATTGCAGTGCCACGCGCGTGTCTTCAGGGCAAGGTGACTGTCAACTGTTTCTGAAGGTGAAATGAGGATAGCAGAAAGGTTCGTGCATCATGGCGGGAGGAGTGCAAGGAGTGTTCCTAGCCGGGATTCTCTGAAATTAGAAATAAATAAATAAATTGGATAGAAAAGCGGCACGTTTCGCAACTCGGACGATTCATCATACGCATACATCGGTACTGCCCAACGACGGGGACGAGCGCTAGGCATAGAAAGCCGATCCCATCACGCTCCTTGATGATCGCTTGAATCTGTCACACCGAACTACAATGTGCCAAGTTATGAAGTTCTTGCCCAATCCGAGTCAAGCGAGCTCTCGGCTAGAGGTGCACACGCTGCAGCAAGCTTTTTAATGCCGCAAATCTCAGGGACATTGCGGCACGTACAGCGCACGAATCGTGCACAAAAGCCATGTCGTCGTTTTGCGTGGCCAGAACAGCGCGACTTCAAGGCAGCGGCGAGGGTGTCGGCATCCCGCAAGAAGTGCGGATCACACACCGGCATCTAGATAGCGTTTTGGTCGGAGATGCTTTCGGGGATTGAAAATAGACGGGGAACGTCAACCATAACCACGAGTCTGCGGCACTGACGTCGATGTTCGAACCCATCCGTGGAGGAACCCGAGGAGGACAAGCAGAATTCAAGTGGTCCGACGTTTCTGCAGACAAAGACAGAGAAGTGGGCATCGTCATTACTCTCTTTCACCACACGCTGAGCGACGTTCTAGCACTATCTTGGTCACAGCATCAATGCACCAACCGGGAGGTGGCAAAAGAACAAGGACGTTCACTGGTACAACAGGGACAATGCGGACGGAGAGGCAGAAAGAGCCGAGGAAATTCGCAAAGTAAAAGAAGCAGAGGCAGAGGCACTTTCCGTCGCGCTGTAAGTTCGTCTGCAGCTGTCTAACAAACGCGACCAACATCATCTCCCTGTTCAGCGGTTTTGGCCCAACTGGAGCGAATGCTGCACAACCTGCAGCTGGGTCATCAACGGAGGCGGCTCCGAGTACCAAGGACGACACAACGCGTAAACAAGAAAAGGAAGAGAGACGTCGCCAGAAAGCCGAGCGTAAAGAGGAGAAACGCACCCGCAAGGCAACTCGCATGGCAAACCGTGACGAACAAGACGTACAGATGCGTCATCGATCACGGTCACGATCGCTGTCTCCCACCCGCAGAAGGCGCGGTGACGAAAGAGAACGTCGTAGCCGGTCACCTACCCGTAACCACGAGGACCGCCGCAATCGGCTGAGGGACTATGACGAATCTGAGCGGGAAAAGGAGAGAGGAAGGCATCGAAGATTATGGGACATGAATGTAGCGAGGGATAGGCCCCGCCACAGAGATAACTAACCGGTTCCTCAGTATGTCGTACGTTTAGGTCCCATGCATGGGCTCACCAAGCGAACGGCAGGAGACGCTGACTTGATTGCAACGTTGCGTCTTGTTTTAGTCAACCCCTAAGCACGCTCGCGTGTTGTGGTCAAAACCGCCGGTGATGATCTTTTCAGATCTTATCAGAAGGCAATGTGCCTTGCGTTCCGTAGCTGCGCGCAAACCCCGTGGGTCAAATCGTTCGCCATTGGAATGTCCAACGTCCTCGTTTTGATGTGGCAGACAAGGTTACTCTCCACCTTCACATGAGATGGCATCGCATCCTACGAAATAAGAGGACAATTCTCACTAGAGTGTCATTGGATACATTGCACGACATTTAGCCATGTGAGGCATCAAATCTGGTATCACCGGCTGTTGCCGTTGGCCACAAGATCCAACTTGAAACACGTTGATCTCGTTACACAGAAACCGGTTTTGAACGTTGAACGACAGCGGGGAAGGTTCTCATGGGGTATTCAAAGACGCGCTTTCCCTTTTTCCATCCACTATCTCGGACCGCTCGATCCCGCTCAAGAATCTGTTCCACCTCGTGTTCGAAGTGAATTATGTTATCATGACTCAGGTCGTACAGCCTCCCCGAACTTGCTGCGCGCTTCCGCTTTGAGGCACTGTTATCCGGCTCGATTTGCGCAAATTCTTCACTTGCTGTCGTTCGGGTACGCCTTGACGATCGAGACGTACGTCATCACGTCATTGCTCTCGTGAAGGCAGGTTCTACGATCAGTGCTAGATGCCCGCGCGTTCGGATTTACGACTGTAGGGCGCGATGCGGTTCCCTCTTTCGTCACATCTTTGGGCATTCTCATTTATCGTGCACTGACTATGAACGACTGCAGCGTGGTCGTGAAACCGTCGACAAGGTTAGCTTCACCGATGCCATACCGGCAGTTTAATCCGTGCATGCAATGCACGATACGCCTGCCGCCCATCTATGTTGCCTGCCCGCCATCTGCCGAAAGTGGTTTCGATAGCGCTAGCAGCTTTGGACGAGGATTTAATACGCACCTCGCTCGGCGAGGGACGGTAACAAGCCCCCCCCCTCTCTCAACCCCGTCAACGTCATGTCCACCACTGTTTATGGCATGCCCTACCTGCTCGAAGACCGGAGCGGACAGCTGACGGGGTCCGATTTTATCGACATGAATGACCGCCTTCGGTTGTGTCTACGCTGTACGGCTCAGTCGCTGTCACATACTGCTTACATGATCCACAACGCGACGCACGAGCACAATCCGTCGAATCCGCTGATCGCGCTCGCCTTCGGCCCGAACAATTCGCTCGGGACGGTCACCCTACGCAGCAGGGCTCCAATGACGATGAGCGACTATCTGTCATCGACCAGCAAGTGAGTGAGTTTACTCATCGGTGAAGGAGTTTGCTTGCCTTCACTCCTTCCCCGCGACCGGGCATTGCTGACGGACGTGAAACACATAGCAGCCGAACGAGGAAATTTCTGGGTTCGGATGGACGGGAGTATCGATGGAGCTGGAAATCGACCAAGGGGCACGAATGGACGGTGCGCACTTTTTCCCGTTTCCGGCGCGTCATCACGCGTACGGCGGTCTTCGTCCCGAGGCTGACTTGGATCTTGGATTCTGGGGATCCACGTGTCGCGCGTACACGCGTATGTGTGTGTGTATGTGTGTGTTCCGTCGTCCGTGATTGGACCTGCCTACGCGCAATCGGATTCGGGGAACGTACAGTGCACGAACCAGAACGACTACGTCGTCGCATCGTACTCGCTCAAGGTCGCTGGCGAACCGGACTATCCCGGGTCGTCGGGGTGCATGTTGACGATCGATGAGGCATATCCCCACCTCGCAGCCGGTGCGTTCTTTTGCGTTCGGACCCGCCTGACGACCAGGGTTTCTTTCCTCCATCCTTCTTTTTTTCTTTTTCTTTTTCATTTCCAATTTTCAAATTTGTTGAACCCGCTCATACGCCGAACTACAGAGTTTCTTGCCTCATTGACGATCATGCGACATATAATGGCACACGGTCTGTGACAACGGCACGACCGAAACGCGTTCTTGTGGGGTTGCGACAGCGCACGCGTGTATATGTTTCCGAGTCCCGGACGAGTCATTCCGGGACGTGCATCTTTATACATATGTAGTAGTATCTCTTTGGTTTGTTGTTGTAGCCATGTCGTCGTTTTTGCCCATATGTATGTATATTGTACTAGTACTATCTCCCGATTTATTCATCCAGATCTTCATATGATATGTCGGGGACCTCCCGGGAAGGCGGCACGGCGCCGGCAGAGGAAGGAGAGGGAAAGAGAGGAAAGGAAGGAAGGAAAGGAAGAGGGGGGCGGCTGCGGAGATAATCGGTATGATGAGCCACCCAGCCCTGGTATGTAAGAGATTTCATGAAGCGCGGTTGGAAGGGGGTGGAGGGAGGCCCCGGGCCCTCCGACACAACTGTCAACCGTAATGTTGGCGAGAACCCGTCTCTTACTCGGGCGGGTTTCCCCCCGATTCGATGCCCTGGACAGGGTAGCCTCAGTGAGTGAGATCTCACGCCGGGATAGCACTGTTGGTTGGTGCACCGGCCTGCAGCTTTATACCCGCCGTAGAAGCAATCTGTGCAATCGGATGGTACAGGCTCGATTCGTCTTTGCAGCCTATCGCGCGCGCGCGCGTTCCCGGCCGGTCCGTTCGAGGAGGGATTTCCGTACGTCATGTATGTACGTGCTTCCCCCCCTCGAACGTTGAGCAAAACAAACGAGAGAGCTCGCACACGTGCTACCGTGCCTCTTGACGACAAGCAACGGAACCGAATCGTGGATCGGGTTCTCACTGTTTCGCGACAGGGGCCCATGTAACGTGGGGAAGAAGCGCATATATAGCCAAGCACGACAGAAAAAAAAAAGGGACGGAAGGACAGTCGAGCCTCGTGTGCGAGTCGCCCGATCGCATCGAAATTGCCACGCCCGAGTGAGCGAGCTCGGAGCGAGCGTATTCGAAGAGAGAGAGAAAGAGATAGAGATAGCACGCGCGACCTAGTGTATCATTTTTGACATGGGATCCACTTGGGCTGTGGCGTCGCGACGGACTCCTCAAACGACGTCTTACCGATCTCTGCCGATCTGGGGTTTTTCCGACCCCACTACTACTCGTCGTTCGTCATGGGCCAGTGGCGGCAACGCGATAACACTGCAGCTTGTGGCCCTGCTGGGTGGGTTCGTGGCACCGCCGTGTCCGGTAGACCCCATTTGTTCGGTTCCGGGTTTAGAAGGAAATGGAAAGAGAAAGAGAGAGATGATACAATTCTGGTCAAGAAGTTCGATGCGCTCAGCGATGCGTGCCTGTGCCGCCCTTTGCTCGCGCGGGGCCGAGAGACGGCTCGTCCCGTCCGCGGTACACAGAGCTTGTAATAGTATCTCCATGGAGGAAGAGTGATGCCCGCGATATGATATGTCGCGGGCGTTTCCTGGACGTCTGTTCTCCGGTGCAGGAAATGAAAAGGGAGACAAGGGGGGTCTCGTTGGACAATTGTTTGCCACGTCGCACGTGGAGCTGTCTCGGGCGAAACGTCTGGAGAAGACAATGGCCATTGGCT
>JBBPPC010001012.1:0-11161 GCA_038091775.1 Leccinum olivaceopallidum | reverse complement strand
GTATTCACAAGAGACAGAAAGTAACAGAAGGAAATTGAAATCAATGGAATGCACAAACTGACATCCTGAAGACCAGCAAGATTGCATCAGACTCACTCAACTGGTTCAGTCTGTCATAAAAATTAAGCATGTCATTTGTGAATATGTAATTTATTGAAGTTGATGGCAAAGTTGACCTAAATACATCACTTTGCTTGTCCCTCATACTTAGCATTAGAGAGACAATGACACAGAAGAGGAATGTATACATCATCTAAATGCACCCAATTGCCCTCATCAATATATACCCAACCGGACACGACCTACCATGGATTCATTAGCTATATTGAGACTCAGGGAGCAGAGAACACGCACCATTGTTGCGATGATACTTGCCAGAATTCCATTCTTGAGGAAATCAATGTTGGTAAGGTAAACCTCCCTGAGATCATCCTCTTGCACTGCCCTATAGATCCTGTCACGTTATCAGCACACGGGGCCACGAGAACTATGGAAAGGGAGGACGGAGAGGAAAGGAAAGGGGACGGGACTACCGGGGAGGTCTTTGCCCACTTGTTGTGCCTTTGGTACCAGGAGAACACTTGTTATCGTGTGGCTGATAAATGTCGAAACAACCTGTAATCAAGGGGAGGATGGACGGAATGAGTCAGTGTCAGTGCGACAAGGGAAATGCGACGAGGAACAACGAAAAGTGGAACGGGGGGAAGGAAAAATGTACCAGGATGACAGCAGAAAGAACGAGGACGACGGTATACAACGCCCGCCCTTCGAGCATGCGATGAACTAGACCATCCATTGTATCCATCAACCCGCTCGACTTGACCCTGTTCCCGAGCGCAATGCCGCCCATGGCCAAGAACACCATCGCCCGTGCAAACAGCTCAAAGTCATCTTAAACCGAACCGTGGTTAGCGCTCAGCAAGACGTCCTCTTCCCTTGTTCAAAACCCCCGTTCGCGAAGAACGCAACGATCGGAATAATGGCAATAACCCCCATATCCCCCAATTGCAGGCTCGATCTGGCGCTCGACGCACCACAACACGATCATGGCCAGACACACCACGGTCAACCACCACTGCTTCAACGTGAATTCTTCCCTCGTAGGCCTGATTATTCGTATCTCGATCTCTGCGTCATCCGGCGCACGCGCGGGCTGGTAGCTCGCCAGCAGGAGCAGCCAGATCAGCACGATCGAGATGATTAATACAGGGAGTGCGACGGCGGCGAACCAGCTCGCCCAGTCGAGTTGTGGGTCCATAAACCCGATGGCAATGAGGTTCTGGGGCGATGAGATCTGGGAGCTTTATCCGCCGATGTTAGCGGCGAGTGCGATTCTGAGCTGTGCATGCGCTACAACTATCAGAGGTGGTTCTACACGGGTAAGATGGACGCACGATCAAGCACGGTGCGAAAGACGCCCTCGCAGGTAACGTTCGAAGGATGGGCTATTCAGGAACGTCAGGAACTCAGAGAGCGGACGGACGGCACGGCACTAAGCAGACATGCACGGATCAACGTGAAACAAAGTGCTGGTGCAGCGACGTTACTGAAAATATATGTCGGTAGCCACTCGAATAATCGAAAAAAATAAGGGGTCACCTAATCCACATGCTGGCAAAGGCCAAAAGAACTGTTCGCGACTTCGATCCAACCATGCTCAACAGGCGCGTGATCAGCATCCGATCAATGTGCGTCTTTGCTTAAAGCAGCGGAGATCGTCCAACCACCGATCAGAAGCATGATTGTGGGCGAAAATATGACCGAGAATACGTGCCTAAGTGGTATAATAATCAGTAACATGCCCAAGCAGTGATTTGACAACATACTGGGTCGCGTCAGGCGTTGACAGTGGAACTGGATTTTCATCGTCCGAACGAATGACCCTAAAGACGACCAAAAGAAGCGGAACCAGGGTTGACGTTACGAAGAGCGGGATTGCCTAAATATCGTCAGATCAAGCATCATACAATAAGAACGATCCATGGACCTCGGATGCCCACAGAGATGTACTGAAGATCAGGATGGCAAAGCATTGTTTGTTTGCTTCTGGGCCGTCCTTGACAACCTGGATGTTCATGAGAGCGACGAACACAGCAATGGCGATGATGAAGGAGATTCTCTTGCGCTTCAATCTGAAGACGCCGAGCGACGTTGGGATGTTAATGATACCAGACTCTTCCTCTCGGACGAGAATTCCTCCTCTAGCCATATCGGAGGTGTCCGCTGCGCCGTGGCGCTCCTGTGCCAGCATCTGACGCCAAATCGTGTCGCGCTCCCAAGCTATATGCTCGCGTTGATGGACTTTGAGCTGCTGCAAGGCGGCGGAAGTGTCATCCCCTGTGACGCATTTAGCATATGGGGTGACAAGACGGTTGATTGCAGCAGTGAGCTTGTCCTTGGAACTCTGAAGGAAAGGATGTCGCGACTCCACGACATCATGCATGTATCGATCTTTGAGCTATAGTCTAGGTCAGCTGGGAATACCCAGCAAGTGGTCACGACCGACCTCATTATATGCCACCTTATCACCTTTCAACTGGGTTAGAAGACTGAATGCGCTGAGACATAATTTTTCAATATCAATATCTTTCGGAAACCAGAGTAGTTTACCTCTACATACGACTTTAGAGACGAGAAGGAGACAAAGAGGTGGGTGATTCTGCGCTTGAACAAGAGACGGACGTCCCAACAATAATTAGTCCTGGCAGTCCATACGGTCTCGGCTAGTAGAGATGCAGTGCTATCCCTCATGTTCATAAACCTTCCTGCCATACGCCCCATCGGTGACTTGCTGGTGCTGTTGGCACGCAGTTGAGAAGATGGATGGGGGTCAAGGCTGCGACCGTCTTTAGTGGAGGAGGAAGTATTCCGAGCATCGACCGGCGCAAGCTGAGTACCAGTCGAGCCGCTGCGTGGACGGAATCTAACAGAACTCGACTTTCTCCGACGTCGTTTCAGGGAAGCTTGGTCCTCGAAATGAACGTGTACACCGATTGTATGTTCGTCTTCAACGTCGTCTTCGTCATCCCCATAGTGCTCATCGGCCTCGAGGCCAGCTGTGTCCTGCTCAGTGACGAGGTCCTCGAGCGCCTGCAGTTCGTCAAAAAGCTCCTTTTCCTTTTCCTCTCGTTATCTTCTGGAGTTCCTGATCGAGTAGTGGCACAAAGACGGGGAGAAAAGTCGGGCTGTGCGCTCGTTGGCCTCGAGGTCCACATATGAGTGACTCAGGCGGTGGTGTTCCTTTTCGAGCTGGTGAATCAAGACGTCATAGCTAGAATGTAGTCAGAAAGATGCGGACAAACCAGAAACCGCGACGCACGCGATGTACTCGTCCAACCAATCAGCGACGGTATTGAACTTGAGTGCTGAGCTGTCGTGGGTCGGTGTCAATACAAGAAAAGAGAACTCGAACCTGCCACACCTGTACTTTATTGCGAAGGTGCCAAGAGAGGTGAAGGGGAATCTCCTCGGGTTGAATAGCCAATCGACGCGCTCGTTGATTTGTCAGCCGGCACTGGTTCCCCGCCGCTTGCCTGGCAGTTGCATACCTCCAAGCTACGATGTTGCGAGTGTGAGTCATCAATGCATCACCTCCTTATCGCAAGACGATCGTTAGAAACAGGTGCGTTTTTTTTCGTCGTAATAGCTTCAGTTAAGTGTTGAACATGGTTTTCGGAATAGGCTTGTGAGCTCGCTCTCACCAATGCCAGTGCCGCCGACGGCAGACGTCTACTTTCCCAACCATCCAAAATATGGTATCGATGTAAAGATGAGCGATACAGCGCTCGATCGTTGGTAACGGCGGCTCGTCGGGCTGACCTGTGGATCACGATAGAAAAAGCGCGCGAGTTGTGCATCCAGGGATTGTTCACATCCGTGTGCGTCTTTCCCCCACCCTTTCTTTATGTTTATGTTTTTCTTTCTGTATTCGCAAGGCTGAAGCTTGGTTCGCAGACGGGTCGCATGCGACAAAAGTACGTGAATCCGCTGCTGCAATCAAGAGGCTAGAGATCGCGTGTGCAGTCATTTAGCAGGCAAGGCTGAGGTGTGATGGCAATGTACGCAGAGTGTTTGCTCCGTCATCCTCAACACCTCAAATCCCCTTCTCCCCCACCCCCTTCAAAACACCGACTATACTTCGCCATCAAGCCCAACGTCCTCATCAAGCGCGCCTGTTCCTTCGCCTTCCTCTTCTTCTGCCTCACCACCGTACACTCGGACCCTTCGGCGCATGCATCCCTCGCCTTGCTCACCTCTACCCGCTGGTTCATCAGCCCTGCCCTCCTTGAGTGCGCGATCGTCATCTCGGGCTGGGAGTGCACAGTTTCCCTACAATCAGGTGGTCCGTTTGCCGTCCCGCTCAAGTACTGCTTCTCCAGGACCACACTCGCGCTCAAGACGCACCCTGGCTCTTCGTATCCATGTAGCTGCTGCCCCAAGGCGCGCACGTAGCGCACGGTACCTCGGTTGAACAGAGGCCACGACGTGTCTGGGCTCGTGTTCCTCCTAACCATGTTTATCTTGTTTCTCGTGGACTAGATCAGGGCGGCACAGCACCGACGACGAACGCGCGCGCTCCCGCTGCGACGTGGTCGGAGCTGTACGGATGCACGAGTGGTTGCCGTATACCGCAATGGGGCTTGTCGCCCCTTGGTTGTTTGCGCTTGGGACGACGAGCGTATATTTGCGCGTGTGAGACGCCGATGATACCGTGCGTGGCCGTATCGTTTTCATGGGTCTGTCGATGCTGATCCGTTTCATTTCGCATGGCGTGGTACAGTCAGACGTTGTTCATTTGATGCATGCTAACCGAGACGAGATTAATCATGTAGATTAGTGTTTAACGATGTAATTTGTGGTCAGTCCGGCGACCATCTGTAATATATGTTGCTGTAATCAAGTCGCACCATTGGCCCATGAAAGTAACTTCTCTCATCAACTGACGCCAATCTTTGGCAAAAAGTCTCTCGCCGCGGCACGCCCACCTGGCGGCCAATTCGCACTGTCACGGGCGCCTATCTCAGCCACCGACCCACCGCGATAGTATAGTCTTGTCCAGGCGGCCTCGCCCTTGCCCCCTCATCCGCGGTGCTGCCATACTAACTCTCCTCGGATGCCAGGAGCTTGCGGCTCGGGTTCACTCACGCGGAGCACTTTGAAGGACGACCTGCTGTGCGGAGGGCGTCGAGGATTGAGGACCCCGAAGGGATAAGCGTCGGGTGGAGGACGTAGTCGAGACTCGGACGCGACCTTCCACATCGCACGCTGTACAAATGAGGAAAACGGAATCCGAACTCGTCCGTGTCTGCTCTTGCGCGGCCCCGGATTCCCAAAGCGCCCTGTAGCCATCGAGACGTGACATTAAGTATCCGATGATGATGTCAGGGTGCGCACCGCATCCCCACCGTCAAAGGCATCAACCACAGTTTGCATAGTGTGGGCCCATGTAAACGTTGTCTTGAATGGAAGCAGATCAAAAGTCATGAGATTGATGTGTTCGATCTGCACACCAGGTGTTGGTGCCACTGCGACACTACGACGACGAGTGGGGGAGCTCGCCTAAGAAAGTGTTGGGCGAACAAGACCGATTCGGTCAATGGGGTGACTAAATGTCGGCTCATCATGAGTCGCCTGGGCTGCCCCAAGAAACACGCCTGGAAAAAGAAAGCCGAGAGTCAATAAAAGAATCAAACACGAGGGCAAAGCGAACCACTCGATGATTTGTTATTGATCTATGTAAGTGGTGGAGGTCTGAATTTGGTCCACGGTGGGTCTAGACCGCCTCGTGGTTGCAATGCTTGTTCGGTTCCCAGCGCTTCGTCCGACTCCTCCTCCCACTGCTCACTTGTATATTCACCCATCTCAGAAACAAATCTAGTCCAGTATGAATCCAACTGATACCCTCCTTCCCGTAGCACAGCGAACTGAAGGTGGCTCGACAGCAAAGACGATCAGCATCAAAGGTGTGCTCGCAACACTGTCGCGGTCGCTCACGTTGACCTTTCCCCCCTTCAGATATCGAACTGCCCGGGCGCAACCGACGCAAGATGCTCCAGAGGCAGTATCAAATCGAGTTTACCATAGGCGATACATCATGTCTGACGAAGAAGACAAAGGAGAAGAAGAATGGCACCATTTGGAACGACACTTTATCTCTGTGGGCGAACATTCTCCGTTCTACGCCAAAACACTGAATTCTTTCAGTGAGGGTGACGATCGTTCAGAGCTTGTCGTCAATGTTTTCCGAAAGCACCGCATTGGAAAGGACGAACTGGTCGGATCTTTCTCTGATACCATCGGCAACATTCTGGGAAAATGCAATGCGGATAACGGTACGATATCATTTTATGTCGTTGCGTTCTACTGATGCGATCTCTCCGACCAGTGTTCGAAGGTCCTCTTACGAAGTCGAATGTTGCCTCCACTGCCTCCGAGATTACGATCAAATTTGTGGTGGCCAGTGACGCACCCAGGGATATCGCTAACGTAGACGCACCCCAAGCTGTGGACGACGTCGCCGAGGCCATCAATGCGGTCAACGCACTTGGCACACCAGCAGCCGTTGGCATAGTCAGCTCAGCGGTTGACGCTGAACCAAACGTCGCGAGCGCGTATAATATGTTGAGAGTCCTGTTGGAGAGGATTGAATTCTTCAACAAAATCGTGGTCGGCATCGCAGAGGTATTGTGCTGTTCAGTCTCGACACCGTATGATCTCATGGCGAGACAGATTCACCCGTACGCGTCGGTTGCTTGGTCTGTTATATCCGCTGCGAGCAGAGTGCGTCTTATTTTCTCATTTTGCCGTTTGCTAATCGCTCATCGTGTTACAAACAGGTATTGGTGGACCAGAAGAACCGTGACGAGCGGATCATTCAGCTGGCGGCCACCATGAGGGATGTCTTCAGTTTCGTCCACGACGCTGAACCTCTGAGGGCTATCGAGGCGCACATCAAGACCATGACGCTTTTGTTACAACAAGTAACAGAGTGCGCATTCTTCATCATGGGATACGCCAAGCAAAAGGACTTTTGTCAGTCGTCATCGAACCCACGACTCTTGTCTCTTCTGATCTGTATATCCAGGGATCCGGACGCTGAAATACACGGTCTCTGATATAGATGCAAAGATCGTGGACTTCGAGGCTAAGCTGAAAGAACTCAAGACCGCATTCGTGGAGGGTGTGGCAGTGCAAACGGGAGTTACTGTCGTCCGTATGATGAATACCGTGGACCATATCGGTATGCACAATCCCTTCGAACTGTGGGCGGGCTGTTCACGGAGGTGGAATATAGCGGAATTCGTCGAGTTGAGCGACATGCCATATGCGATTGGTGCCAGATATGTGCGGGAAAAAGGATGCTTGCCTGGGACACGCGAATCGTTGCTCCGCGACATTTGCGATATCATCAACAACCCAGACCAGGATGCCCCACGTATTTGCTTGCTCACTGGCGTCGCTGGATCGGGCAAGTCTGCGGTAGCTCATTCGATTGCACGACTGTATGACGAGCTAGAGCGACTAGGCTCGTCGTATTGCTTCTCCAGCACCGACGTCGCGAGGCGGAACCCCCAGAATCTATTCAGCACGATTGCACGCGACCTCTCTGATCACGATCCGCAGTACAAATCTGCTCTTTGGGGGATCGTGAAAGACAAGCGAGCGCTTCGCACGTCTATCTCACTGGATGAGCAGATCGAGCGTCTCATTATCGAACCTAGTAAACATCTTCACTCCATCGGACCGTTGGTGGTCGTTATCGACGCTCTCGACGAAAGTGGTAGCATAGCCGATCGTGGGCAACTGCTGGAAGCCATCTCTAAGCGAATTTCCGACAACACACTCCCAGCCAACCTTCGCTTCCTCATTACCTCTCGACCCGAAAGTGACATCCTCGATGCGTTTGCGAGTGGTCTACATGTCGTCCATAAGCAAATGGGAGACATCTCCGAGGAAAGTGTTGACGAGGACATACGGAAGTTTATATGCTATTCACTCAATCGGTACACTCAGCTCGAGGCCAACTGGCCTAAACAAGAGTGGTGCCAATTACTTGTCCATCATTCACAGCACCTCTTTCAATGGGCTTCGACAGCGTGTAGATTTGTCCGAGGAGAGGGTGCCACTGGAGTCAGCCCCTCGAAGCGGATGAAGATGCTTCTAGAACATAGTGGGGATACCGTGATCCACCCTCTAGATAAACTATACCAAACAATTCTCGACCAACTGTTCACACTTCGCGAGGCTCGACAATCATTCCGTGACGTGATGGCCATTATACTAGCACTGCAGGAGCCTCTATCATTGATGTCCCTTTCTGCACTGCTCCAGGACTTGGATATTCGGGAGATAGTCAAGGCTATGGGATCATTGTTGGATGGAGTACATGATGAGGAGAAGCCCATTCGACCACTTCATTCCTCCTTCCGTGACTTCTTGCTGGATGAAGCACGGAGTTCCTCCTTTCACATTATCATTGGTGCTCATCATTCTCTACATCTTGGGAAAGCATTGGTTGCATGCATGCAAAGTATGCTGAGGTTTAACATCTGTGATCTCAAGGACTCTCAGCAACCCAACAAGACTATCCCTGATCTGTCGAGTCGAGTGAAGAAAGCCATCCCCCCCCAGTTGATATACTCCTGCCAATACTGGATGGTCCACCTGGGCAACACTGCTCCTGACCAAGACTTGTTGGACAACATCAGTTTTTTTTTGCAGAATTTCTTCCCCTACTGGCTTGAAGCCATCAGTCTTCTTGCATCTTCCTCACCATTGGTATTCGTCTTATCTGCCATAGAGAACTGCAGGATCTTGAAAAAATGGGCCAAGGTAAGATTGACTATCACAACATGCAATTAATGCTGAATGGAGATGTCAATAGAACCATGAGATTGGCATTCTAGCATCAGAGGCATCCCAGTTCATCCAAGTATTTGCTCCTGTGCTGAGGGAATCCACCTGTCATTTGTATTTGTCAGCCATGGCTCAAACCCCGTCTGGGTCACCACTTTGTACACTCTGGTCTAATCACCTTCAAAAGGATGTTCTGATGATCTCTGAACAGCCAACAAATTGGCCATCTGAGATCCATGTTCTGCAGGGACACGCATCAGTCGCATCTGTTGCTTATTCACCTGATGGGATCCACATTGTCTCTGGCTCCTGGGACAAGACCATTAGAGTATGGAATGCAATTAGTGGGCAGCTGGTGGCAGGACCATTCCAGGGACACACAAGTTGGGTCAACTCTGTTTCTTATTCACCTGATGGGACCCACATTGTCTCTGGCTCTTGGGATGACACCATTAGGGTATGGAATGCAACCAGTGGTCAACTTGTGGCAGGTCCATTCCAGGGGCACACAAATTATGTCAACTCTGTTGCTTATTCACCTGATGGGACCCACATTGTCTCTGGCTCTTGGGACAATACCATAAGGGTATGGAATGCAACCAGTGGTCAGCTTGTGGCAGAACCATTCCAGGGACATACAAATTCAGTCACCTCTGTTGCTTATTCACCTGATGGGACCCACATTGTCTCTGGCTCTTCAGACAACACCATTAGGGTATGGAATGCAACCAGTGGTCAGCTTGTTGCAGGACCATTCCAGGGACACAATGATTCAGTCAACTCTGTTGCTTATTCACCTGATGGAACCTACATTGTCTCTGGCTCTTCAGACAACACCATTAGGGTATGGAATGCAACCAGTGGTCAGCTTGTGGCAGATCCATTCCAGGGACATACAGATTCAGTTACCTCTGTTGCTTATTCACCTGATGGGACCCACATTGCCTCTGGCTCTTGGGACAACACCATTAGGGTATGGAATGCAACCAGTGGTCAGCTTGTGGCAGGACCATTTCAGGGACATACACATCCAGTCAACTCTGTTGCATATTCACCTGATGGGACCCACATTGTCTCTAGCTCTGATGACAACATCATTAGGGTATGGAATGCAACCAGTGGTCAGCTTGTGGCAGGATCATCACAGGGAGACAGAAGTTCAATCTTGTCTGTTGCTTATTCGCCCAATGGAATTCACATTGTCTCTGGCTCAAGGAACAACATCATCAACATATGGAATGCAACCAGTGGTCATCTTGTGGCAGGACCATTCCAGGGACACACACATTCAGTCAACTCTGTTGCTTATTCACCTAATGGGATCCACATTGTCTCTGGCTCTTCAGACAACACCATTAGGGTATTGAATGCAACCAGTGGTCAGCCTGTGGCAAGTCCATTGCAGGGACATACAGATTCAGTCTGCTGTGTTGCCTATTCACTTGATGGGATCCACATTGTCTCTGGCTCTGAGGACAACACCATTAGGGTATGGAATGCAACCAGTGGTCAGCTTGTGGCAGGTCCATTACAGGGACACACAAAATCAGTCAAGTCTGTTGCTTATTCACCTGATGGGACCCACATTGTCTCTGGCTCTTCAGACAACACCATTAGGGTATGGAATGCAACCAGTGGTCGGCTTGTGGCAGGACCATTCCATGGACATACAAGTTATGTCTCATCTGTTGCTTATTCACCTGATGGGATCAACATTGTCTCTGGATCTTGGGACAACACCATTAGGGTATGGAATGCAACCAGTGGTCAGCTTGTGGCAGGATCAGGATACACAAATTCTGTCTTATCTATTGCTTATTCGCCTGATGGGACCCACATTGTCTCTGGCTCTGTTGACAACACCATTAGGGTATGGAATGCAACCAGTGGTCAGCTTGTGGCAGGACCATTCCAGGGACACACAAGTTATGTCAACTCTGTTGCCTACTCACCTGATGGCATCTACATTGTTTCTGGCTCTGATGATGAAACTGTGAAAGTGTGGAGAGTGGAAGACCTTCTTACATTTGGTTCTTTATATGTGCAGGATGGATGGATAAAATCATCTGACAGTGTTCTCTTTGGTTGGATTACTCCCTGGAATAGGCTCAATTTTGATCTTCCAGCTTGTGACTTAGTCATATCTTCTCATGGGTCTTATCAGCTTAAAGTGGGTAGATCTTTGTTTGGAGAGTTGTGGATATCTTGCTGGAAATGATTAATTTACTTGCTTGAATGGTTATGGTTATGACACATTTTCCTGTGTTGCTGGAATCCATAGGGAACAAAAAAAGTGAGGATGACA
>JBBPPC010001011.1:0-11163 GCA_038091775.1 Leccinum olivaceopallidum | reverse complement strand
ATAGATACGGTGTGTATGGAATCACCACTCACTTGGGGATGTTGACCATTGTCGTCGTGTAGTGTCGGAGTTTGCTATCTCGAGATGATGTCGATATCCGACTCTACAATTAGAGTTTACACCCCGACATGCAGTTCTCAATTAAGGTTCAACCTCCGACTATCGACGTCGGCATTTGCACGGCATGTCACGGTGTGCACTCTACAAGCACTTCAAGTCCCAATCCTGGACCACCCTGGCCACCCAGCATACTTGCGAGCACTCTCGACAATCGTGTCGTCCTCACTCTGACGTCGCTGCGCCCGTGGCCTGCTTTCGTCGCGTACTGTATCTTCCTCAGCTCCTGCGGTCACCCACACCCAATGTGCTCGAGAGCAAGGGGGATGATGAGCGGAAAGGGCGCGCATGCATGTAGCATGCGCATTGCGAGCAGGACGGAAGAAAACGACGGCGGGCGAGGACGAGAAAGAGTGAGGGAGAGTGAGGGAGAGTGAGGAAGAGGGGGCCAAGGGAGAAAGTGGCGACGCGCGGCGACCGTCATGTACTCTCGGCGGAACGAGAGTGCCTAGCAGTCACCGCCCGCCGTCCTCATTGCGGTGAAGCAGGCGACGGCGGGGTGAGGTAAGGATAATGAGAACGAGTGCAGGGCGATATGCCACGTGCGTGCACATCATGAGCGAGAGCGACGGCGAGGACGAGGGTGGGAGGGGGCAAAGGGAAGGGGTCAAGGCAACTCAGAGTCCGACGTGATATTGCCGTCCCCCCGTGCCATGTTAGCACATTATCTACTGATTAGCACATTTTACTTAATCATCCCGGAACACAGAAGCTCAACAGGTCGACTATACGGTAGCGGGGATATAGGTCACTGCAGAGACGAAACGGGACCAACTGGTATGCCCGCTCCATCAGTGACCATCACTTGTGGTAACATTCAATCGGTAAGCACTTGATAGCTTCCATTCAATTCTATGTCAGCTACTAAGGGACAACGCTCCCCCAATAGCCCAGTCAATCATCTCGAGGTGTTCATTCATTCAGTCGCTCTTAGTCGATCCTTACGAAGAAGACTTGCTTTAGCCTTTACCATTCTGCATTCTCGCCCCACAACGCCTTGAATTTCTTCATCTTGTCATCCTGCCCCGCACCTCGAGGTAACTGTGCACAACTCTCCAGGAACTCACGAGCGCACCGAAGACCCGAATACGCGATAGCGCCAGCATAAATCTCAGTAGGGTTCTCATCAAAATACTACTCACGCGTGATGGTTGCTTATACCTTCACCTGCAAAGTGTAAACGGTTTCCCGGCGCAGGGCGCGTGAGAAAGGGGTACAAATCTCGAGAGTAGCCAGGATTGAAGACGGCGAACGGCGCTGCGAAAAGAATCACATCGTTCGCTTATCATTGAGAGCGGCGCCTCGATTGATTATGTGTATGTCCATGAATTGTTCTCGGAGCTATGCGTACGTCATGTCTGGATGTAGTCCACTGTGCACCTCGGCTAGGCTCCGAAGTACAAGCTTCTTGAATGTGTCTGAATACCTGGAGGAAGTGGCAAGAGTGTCAAGTCGGAGTGCGTCTCCACCCTAGGTATAAGCCACGATGAGCACCTTGTCCACCGATTGTCCACCTGCTATGCCCGGTTTCGTGAGTCCACCAGTTCGATGTGAACAATCTTGACGTCGTTCGCATATTCCAGGATATGCAACACGTTCGTTCCTCTGCATGATATTCAAACCCGCACCACTCAAGTTGATAGTGCGATGGATAGGAAGGGGTAATGTAGATATGACGTGCGAGTAATTGCGCGTCTCGTCACAATTCACTGTAACCGTGATAGAGGGGATTTTAATCGTTCGAGTGGATCCAGTAAAATTATTTTCAGTCTTCTCTTTCTCGATTAGAACATCGATGATGCCATTCCATAATTCCTCCGCATCGACAGTAAGTTTGGATTCCGGGAGGTGATGGGAATCTCGATGGTTGTATGACCTTCTTGTCGAGGTGGACAGCATCACAAAAAACACAAGAGCCTGATATGTAATCAGGCACTTATCTCAGCCTGATACTCATTGGGAATGGCTTGTAAGGGTATATATACCGTTATAGGTGGGATATTTATGACTCGTCGGTTATAATATTGTTTGCATTTGATAAGGTACTTATAATCGTTTATGATCGAGTGTCACTAAAATACTTGTCTGTGGATTGTACCTTGCATCTAAGACCATCTAAGACCTTTAGCAGTTGTTGCATTTCTGACATATATGCGGTAAGAGTTTCACAATTTTATTACTTGCCAAACCACATCCTGCTGACTCTTCCCGGCTGTCACACTCAGATTATATTACAATTATTAGCTCGACTCAATTTGTACCATGTATGCCTCGATTACAATGAGTCTAAGTTCATGGACATAGGTATCATCTACCTCAAGTGTCTCTGATGCTGTGGATTTGAACAAGAGAATTTGTTGACTTAATTTGCACGTGTGGCTGGCAACCAGTAAATTTAGAAAGTGCTTTTCGTGCTTCACCGACACAGAAAGCAGCCGAAAGGCAGTACATGATAACAGCCTCTAACTAAGAATTTAAGTACTACTACTGTAGTGATTTTCACCGTGGAGTTCGAAGACGAGGGGGGTGGGGGAGTGAATCTTGGCATGCAAAGAGATGTGTAATGAAACGAGTACATAACTTGGATGGCTGCTCGTGACCGTGATAGGTTCTGATCCCGCCTCATTGTAGTTACCTTTTGTTCACTAGTAACGCTCCCCTTCACTTTCATCGCCATCGCTGTCATCATTGTCAACATCAACCTCTTCCTCAGTCTCTTCCTCTTCCTCCTCCTCCTCCTCCTCCTCCTCCTCCTCCTCCTCCTCCTCCTCCTCCTCCTCCTCCTCCTCATCATCATCATCACCATACTTGACGTTCCTGACCTCTTCTGAATCTATGTGAACCGCCTGACAAACCCCATCCGATTCGGCCAACACACCTTGCACTTGGTCTTCATCCACTTCCTCGTACGTCTCCGTGGTTAATTCAGGTTCATCGCCGTCTGGCTGCATTTCTGTGTCGCCCAAACCAATTCTGGCATATCTGGAAAACATGTCGCGGTCGGCAAAACTGCAGTCAATGCTTTTTAGTAGACTGCCCTAGACATTATCATCATTACGCACATGTTAACATAGAACGATGCCCAATCATCAATTTCTCCTGGAATCCTGGCTAGCGAAGGTCCGGGCGCTAGCAATTCTTGAGTGCGACCATCGGAGAAGACAGGTATCAAGTGACATGCACGATGTAGTAAGGATGGATCTAAGAAACCGAAGGGCAGTTGATCCGGATGGTCCGGGACAAAGCCCACCTTGGGAAGCCGGGCTTCCTTGAATCCCCATGCATGTTCCTGGTCAACGCCGAGCCATCGAACCCAGAGAACTTCCATTCTTTGCTCCACTGATGGCTGGCCTTCAGGACAGAAGCGAACATTGACATGGAATGCCTTGATCGCCCGAGCATACCAGAACGGATGCTGAAGATCCTTCGACTTCATCATGACGGCATCTCCTCGACTCATGCGGACAGTATCATAGTGCTGGCCAGCATCATAAGACACGTAGTTGATCCTCAGTAGTTTGGACTCGACACATCTGTCGCCGTTGATGAACTGAATCGTATTTCGTTGCCCGGGAGTGAAAGTTCGCTCGTCACCATCATATTCAAGGCCATGGAGCCTCGCCAATAGGTGATCTTTTAGCATCATAATGAAATTTGCCTATCGTGGGGTCCCTGGCTCAGTACACAGCGAGAGTGATGAAGTACCTTCATAGCTTACCTTGACAGCTGGGTCCGCGGAATGTTTTTGAATCAATTGGGGGAGGTTGAACACGTTGTCCTGCCTTGCTGTGGCGGTCATGGAATGGTGTAAGCGTACTGAAGGGTGCTCGTCTTTGCTCTCCTCAGCAGGCTCCATCTGATTGCGCTGTCGCAAGAGAAGAGTTCGCCGTCGCTCCTGCTTGCCAAATTGTTTCTCGACCGCATTCTTGTTCGAATTGGCATAGTATTGTTTGATGGTGCGGTGAGCACGTTCACCCTAATTCAATATAGTGGAGCTCGTCAATAACTGGAGGCAGGTATCTAGGCATTTCGACTACTCACCACTAGTGTAGAATATGAGTCGGTACTACCGTACATCTTGATCGTTCGGGTGTAGTCACCCAGCGCATGGATCTTGTATGTGTTGAGATTGAACACCTTCGGAAGTGCCGAACTTCTGGCTGGTGCCTTCCGGCGTCCGGTCTGAATGTCGGCCAATTCCTTTCTCTGCCTGCTAGCGCACTCCCGGGGAAGTTCCTTTGTTATGATCGCGGCGCAAGTCACCCTCTGAAAGTGGCGCAGATGAGCACCCAGACGCCGAACTGCCTGGTCGAGTAGCGCCAGTGACCCATCCGTTTGAAGCTGAAGTTTCGCCAATGCGTGCCATTCAGCTAGGCGAAAGAGTAGGGTTTGGACATCAGCATCATGATCGGGAGGTAGTGTGCCTTCAAATGCTGGCATCGCACACTACACCATATGTCAAATCCCCAAAAGGCAGAAATGAGGATGTAGTGAGGCTTACCTGCATGACGTTCTCAAAGTGCCATGCTGGCCGTTGACTGGTGTTTGCAACGTCGTCGGGAAATCGGCGAATGCCTTTGCCGAACGTAGGCATTGACCTAAACCTTTGCGATATGGGATCAACTGAATCACCTGAGATTGAGGTTTCTTCGCATACCTTTCATTCAAAACACCAATGAGCCTCGGGTCGACTGCATAAACCATGCGAAACAGATGTTTCAGCAATCCCTTTAGTACTCCCAATTCAAACTCATGCAGTAGGTCCACAACGAGCTTCTGATGGATAGAAAAACCTAGTCGCAATAGACGTTCGGTAAAGGCGTTCTGGTGCAGATGTAATGTCAATCAACAATTCCGAGGGTCGAAAAAAGAGCGACTTCTGACCGTGGTCGGTACAAGCGAGGTGGGCTTCAGGAAACGTTCCACCACAGCACTCTTCAAAGGTCGGCCTGTTTCATATATGGCCCTTCGAGCTCCTAGTACTGTCTGCCGAAAATCCGTCCGTGCTTGCGTAGATCTTGCTGACATATCACTTTGATGGCCTAGTTGGTGAAATTTTGTCTTCGGGATAAGACAACGCGGACAAGGGCACAACCCTTTGTCTCGAATGGTCGCAATCAGTACCCTAGAATAGTTCATTTTCAATTAGTATTGATCCTACTGTGTTAGGTCGACTGACTTTTCTGGATAATCCGCCGAATACGTAAAAATTCGGGGATACACGCGCCTGTACACTCCATCAAAGCACTCGACGACAATCCCATTCTCATATGCATCCACGAAGTCATCGTCCAATAAAAGAGACCAAACGGCTTGAAATAGCTCCCGTTTGCAATGTGTGAGTAGCTCAGCGGGGTTCTTGCTGTCGGAGATCTTCGATAGTATTCTGTGTATCGCCTCAGGAAGCTGCATGAGGATTGAGCAACAGAACGACAAGAGGTCAACCAAAATGTGATACTCACCGGGGGAATGAACGCGATGGGATGACATCCACCCTGGTCAGGCGAGTGACGGGAGTGTTTAGACTGATTCCCGAAATAGAGATATATAGGCCATGCAGACGCATGGCCAAACTGCGCGAGATTGGTAGAGTCCGACCACAGCATGAGTCCAGCAATGACCCTCTCTAGCTTACAACCATCGGTACGCCTTTGTTTAGCAATATCGTCTTGAGCTTCGATCCACGCATTCGTAGTATAGAGTTCGTCATATATTACTTCTCGTTCACCTGCCGGGGTCTTCCAGACCTATCCTCGGGTCAGATTCGGATCTCAGTGTTTTATGGGAGCCTACCTTTCGGAAAGGCGACAGATGAAACTGCTTCGCCGAGGCATCGCGAAATGCAGCACGGATGACATCGATAATCCGCCGGTAACTGAAATCCTCAATGGTGAATGTTTCCCCATTCCCCGCTGGGTCCTTCTCCCTGGTGGGTATGCTAATATCCAGGCTGGTTCGCCGCCACTTGTCTGACGTCAAAGGATCACCTTCGGGTAATCTTAACTGGGCTTGGTCCATGGTGCCCGCGGCCATCTGGCCATCAAAATTGCTGAGTTCTTCAAGCTGGAAGTCCGGGGCCTGCATTACCTCCTTCACCAGTCGGGTGCCCTCACTGAACGACTTTCGGCTGGTTCCAGAGAGTATCCATGACATTAGTCGCCATGTCGACATGTTAGCAAAGGGCCAAGGAGGGGGGCGAGTGGCGGGGGTGGTGATCATTGGGAGTTGAGCGGTGAGTGGATGGGTGTGGGATAGATCATCTGGGCCAAGGAAACGATCGGGGTCATGGGAAGGTCGATGCCGGTATTCACGCGCGATGCCAATCGAGTTGGCTTCGGTGCTGAATGAGTCGAAGACGTGGAGGAATACACGAGGAAGGGAAACAGAGGGTGGAGGCGCATTGGTTGCTAGAGAGCCCTCTGGCAGCGTGTCTCGGTACCTTGCTGGCAACCGGCGAGTGCGCATCGCAAGCGTATCGGGTGCGGCTGGCGGTCGTAGATCATGCTCCATAACGGTTGACAGAGCTTGCTGCGTTTGATCAACATTGGGTCGTAACGAGGAGCTTTGAGACAACGGCTGAGCAATCGACGTCAGTGCCCAAAGATGGTTACTTGACCTAGGTAGGCTTCTACTTACGTTGTCCAACGTTCGCACATCTGAAAAGGTGCGCTCGGAGTTCGGGGGGTGTGGGGCAGGGCGCACAGACAGTCCCTCGTGCTGCTGGGTTCCAGACTGTCAGATATGGACCACGTGGTGTCAAACAGCCTGCTGACCTCACTAACAGACCTCCGACGCTTCTCAGGCAGAGGTTGCGAGGTCGCTAGCCTGGCCTGTCGCTGGACATGAGCTGAGGCTTGATGAATAGGGCAGGCAGAGCGGTGTTGGGAGACACCTCTCGAGGAGTTGAAGGTGCGCAGGCAATTGTCGCTGCATTGGTACATGGTAGTCGCAAAGAGCTGTGTGGATGGTTGGGTACCTACTTAAACGGTTGCCTCACGGTGCCTCACGGTTGCCTCATGTGGTCGCCTCATGGCTTGAATGAAGCATTGGGGGTGCAGAAGACAATGAAGCATTGGGGGTGCAAAAGACATGCAGGGTAGTGAACGAGGATAAGGCTGTGAAAGGGGTCAACTTCGCCGGGGCGCAGATCAAATAAGCTGTACTTAGCCTCTTTGCCGTATCACTGCTATACGTCTAAACCTGGGGGGTTAGCTTGTCCAAAGGGTACTCGGAGATCAATGGAATAAATCAAGGAATGATGAGTCAGGGACCGAATAATCGAAGTAGACTGTATATTGTCCGTGATAGATGTCTAATGTTACAGGGAAATTGCAGGGGGGCATCATTTAGTAATTAATATGGAGATAAAACACGACGTTCATGGCATAAATTCCACGGGGAATCGGTGAGGGACAACGGGGGGCCTACCGAATTGAACGAAAAAAGTATGAACGTAGAAGTAACATGCCTGGGTCATGAGTTCCGACTCGAGCACCTGTATCTCCTGGGCGGTGGCCCCTACCTTATGCTGACGTCCCAACGACGGAGGGCAATTTGGCCAAGTAGTCAAGAGGAGGCACCACCGCCTCAGAAAGTCGCGGTTGTCCTGCACAGCGTCCGTCAACCCGAGGCTGCCCAAGCGTTGAGGCAAACCCTGCTCCCAGAAGTGTTTTCCACAGGGGGTCGGGTATAACCCGTCCAACTGTGCACGGCGGTCCCGGGAATGGTTCTTCCAAAGTTGAGGTTGCAAGACCTGGTCCAGAGCTCGGAGTTCGAAGATAAAGGAGAGCTCGAATAACTCCCAGAGTATGGCGCGGAGGATACGTGGAGGAGGGTTGAGGAATGTTTCGGATGCGTACTCGTGTCCCCGCCAAGAAACCTTGGACCGATTGCCTTCCATCAGAATTTGGCACTCTTCGCCGACAATTTGAATGGCGGTAGACTTCCGGCCAGTGCTTTGCGTGGCGACCTGGCGTGAGGGGCCAGGAGTCTTGTCACCGCTGGTGTTGAGCACATCGCGCCAGAATTGAGGTTTGGGGAAAGAGGAGGGAGGGTCGGTGGTGACACGGTGGATCCAGAACCATCGGATGATCAGCCAATTGACAATGTACCTTTGGCGTTTCTCCCCAATTTGCGGAAGGAGCAAAGCGGGTTCAGGGAATCGGTACCCAGCATCGGCCAGGGCATTTTTGTCACCCGGGCGTGGTTGGCCCATCCTCTTCATCGCATTCTGCCACACGGGAAGGGGTTGGGGCATCTCAGGGACATCCAAGTCGTCCCATTTGTTACGGGAACAAGAGGGCCCAACTATACACCGATGTCAGCAAACCAGTCTACTAACCACGAGAGTTTTCACTCACCGGCAGGAGGGGGGGCTGTTTCAGTTCCTTTGCCCTTTCGTTGACCCGTTGGTCTCGAATACGGGACGCTGGACTCTGCTCTTGCTTTTCCTTTCCTTTGACTGGATTGACTCGGAGCCTTGCCCACGCCTGACTCCGCCTGAGGTGCAACCGTCAAGGATCGACAGACGTACGGAGTACGTGTCTTGCCATGTCGCTCACAACCTCCTTCACCATTGAAAATGGGCTCGAACGGGTTAGTGAGACCCCGCTGAGTGAAGTGGGATCGGATGATGTCGTCGGGAAACTTGTAGGCGACCAACTCCTTGATGATGGTCTTGCTCGTGATCGTCAAGTTCGTGCGCTCAAACCAGACGGGCACTCCTGCGAGATACAATAGGCGGAGGGTGTACTCATCCACAGTGAAGCACCCCATCCAGTCGGCACGAAGAGGCTGGGGGACAGGGGAGGGATTATTGATTCGAGGCGCAGCAACCTGGACGAAATCCATGAAGGCATAGATATCGAGGAAGAGACGTTGCGCTTGCGCAACCATGGCGACCACCTCGAAGAACCGCAAGGGTTCCATCTCAAGCACCCTGAGAGTGTGCTTGAGCATCGCAAGCCATTGACCTGCTGCCTCTGACTTGTCGCTCCGTGCGTCCTTCCACGGCTTATAGCGCTTGTACGCTACGTCGTGCAGCGCACTGAGATCCTGGAAATGGCTTCGTTTCAGGTAGCCATAGTCGACGTTCGTCCTCCCGTTGTCGACGAAATCCTCGCGCGTTGGCGTATACCATGCCCAAGAAAGAGGATCGGGGTGGGGATGGCATTCCTTGCGGGGGATACAGATGGCCTGTCGGAACTCAATGGCGTACATTTGCGGCCATTGAAAGCAGTCCGCGGGGCCGTACCGACCATCAGCGCGAGCACGAAGCTCTTCGGCGGTGTTGTGCGGCTCCGGAACGAAACTCATGTTCGGCGAGGTATATACTTTCGATCCGTCACCAGAGCAGGCGAGAACTTTGGCATCGAAGTAGGAAAAGGTGGCTAGCGAACGTGGTTAACAGGTGAAAGGAAGGGGGTGTTAGCAGATACCTACAGTCGTCGGGCCCAACTTGAACACGGTAATATTCTTTGGCGGGGGGCATGATTTACTAGATAGCAGTCAGGATCAGGTAGAGGCCAGAGTAAGGGTAGCACTTACGAGGGTAGGATAACGGGAAAGAGAGGTCCGGGCAGCGAGTGGGGGTCCGGGCACAGAGGGAGGTGGAGCCAGAGATAATCCGGGCAGCGAGCAGAAGTATGGACACTCCAACGGTCTAAAACCCCACTGTTACACGATTCGAGATGGTAACGGGGCGACCGCGACGGACACAAAGTCCGGGAGTGTTCTCAGCGCGACACAAAGTCAGACCGCCGAGAAGGAGTTGAGCGGCACAAAGCCAACTCGGGGGAACCAGGGACCGGGAGGGCTTGCGGCGAGTCGTCCAAGTGCTCGCTGTTGAGCGAGGGCACACTGGCAGTAGGGACCAAACGGTGCCGATATCGACGTGCTCACTTTTGAGTGAGGGCACCGAGAAGTGAAGATGGGGAGGGAAAGAGGAGGAGGAGGAGCAAGAGGAGGAGCAAGAGGGAGGAGCAAGAGGAGGAGGAGCAAGACAGAAATTCGCCAAGTCCACAGACGCCGCGACTCGCGCATCTGATTAGGTAAGGATGTGTCACAAATTTAGATAAATTATCATTATAATATGTCAATGATAACTCCATTAGGCATTTAGACTCAGCCAAATATAAGGCAATGCTGGCACGTAAGATTGTCACACGTTCCTTATTTACCGACTATGTCTCTCTTCTTAGCCTTCACCAACGACTCTCTTTTATTCGCCTCGTGGCCCTTTCACATTGCAATCATTCTATTAGTGGTAACTTCCACTGTACTTATTCTGGAGACAGAAAATCTGTCTCGAGAACAAGACAAAGAGAGTGGTAAGTGCCAACTTCTTTAATAGATCCTCCCCTTCTAACGAATGGCTCTTTTGGCGCTTAGAACACCAGTGACACAAATCTGTCGGTGGGTACCAATGGTGTACTCGAATCATGTAAGTGTTTATGGTAAGTTTTCCCTTCGTTGCTGAGACTGACACTGCTGCCTTTTAGATCACCTGCCTAGCCAGTGGCAGCCACTTGCTTGTTCACAGCTCCTGTCGTCGAGTAGTACATATGTTAGTTCAAGTAATTGTATATCTAATGGGATTAATGTCTGCAAATACAAATAAAACATGATATGTTGAGTCGTTGTGCCGTGACGTTCGTCGGGCATTCTGCGTGCTGGGCGAGAGAACGAGGGGATGGGAACAGGGATGAGGACGAGTTGGCGTAACGGCGTTGTCGTTGTCGTTTTCGTCACGTTGTTCGTCGTTGCGCCGTGACCTTCGTGGGTCGGGTTGCTGTCGCAGGAGAGTGGGAGAGTCGAGTGTATTACGAGATCTCGACTACAAACAAGTGTCTACTTGTGAATGGGAACTGAGAGTGATATCGAGGTTCTGAGTCCGAATCGTGCAAAAGGAAGACGTGAGACGAGGAGGAGGAGAAAGCGACAAGTTAGAGTACCAAACGTACATACCTTGGCATGAATGGGAATGAGTCCCCGGAGGAGTTTCTGAGAGACGATTGAATGGGAAGCAATTTGTGGCTATGGGGCGAA
>JBBPPC010001010.1:0-11172 GCA_038091775.1 Leccinum olivaceopallidum | reverse complement strand
ACCTAATACCGACACGTCGTTGCACGGGCCAGCACGAGGATTTGGCGTCCCGGTCGTAAACCAAACCCCCGCACCAAGTGACTCAAGGCGCACCCCCATGGCCAAGAGCTAGTAGGCCCTCCCCCCCCCTGCCCCAAGCGCGACGCTGGGCCCAACCGGGCACTACGACGATGCTAGCGCAGAAAGGGAGGGTGCCTTCAAGTTACTCATGTACTTGGCATCAATGGCAATCTCAAACGACGATGACGCAACGCCGATGCAGCGCCGACTGGCGACACGGACGACGATGCGACGACGACATTGATGAAACCAACGACGGTGAGTAGTCGTCGTCGTCGTCCTCATCCTCACCGTATCTTCACCCTCGTCCTGACTCACGGTGCAACAACGAACGACGTGACGTGGCACCGCGACGCGACTGTTTGGATGGAATGCCTAGAACACGCATTCGGCAGTTACTACCACACAATCCACAGATACAAAACGAACCGGTTGCGAAACATTTCCCGTTTCTTTGGGCACCTGCTTGCCACCGACACCATTTCCTGGACCGTTCTTTCAAATATCAAAATGAACGAAGACGAAACGACATCCAGTGCCCGTATTTTCGTCAAGACCATGATCCAGGAGATGATGGAGAGCATGGGCCTGAAGAGTCTTGCAGAGCGGTTCAAGGATGAGGAAGTCAAAGCTGCGTGCAAGGATCTGTTCCCCATGAACAATCCAAAGGACACGCGATTTTCGATCAACTATCTCACTGCCATCGGTCTGGGTGTGCTGAGGGAAGACATGAGAGAATATCTCAAGGTGGGTCTTGGGTTGCCCTATCCCTCGATCTCTCGCTGACCAACCTCATAAGAATGCGCCTCGTCTGATCATGGAGCAACGTCGCGCGATGCTTGAACAAGAGCTCTCACGCTGCGAGTCGCAACGGCGCCTGGTTTACACTCTCGCGCCGGCCTTCCTTGAGGTCGGTCCCCACCCCAACCCTGTGGCTCACGTCCAGCGATCCATTCGATCCAAACATTTATTGCATCGTGTCTAGACTATCCCCATACCATTCACCACTTTGCTGTGTCCCCGCGTGTTGTGAACTTGCACTACATCTATGCCGTGATAGAAACTGTTGTACTTAACTTATTTTTTCTACTTTTTCGGCTTTTCTAATTGTGACTTGTGAAAATCCCTGACACGCTGGAGCAAAAGCGTCTCGCTGGAGCAAAAACGTCTTAATCGGGCCTTGGCCGTCCCTTTGACTGATTTATTCCTTTTTGACACTTTTGGTTGGCGCGCCAAGTGTGCCAATTCCGGATAAGGCCGCGCACAAATTACTGATGAAGGTATGCCAGTGTGCAAGGAAAGACCGCGCTGAGGGGACGTTGAATCAAGTTCTAGTAAGTAAGTACTGTAGGTGACTAGGTGGTTGGGGAGGAGTTGGTGGCCAAGTGGGTTTCGGCGTGGGGGCTCGGAGGTTCTTGCCAAAGGTTGAGTAGAAAGGGATGGACGTCAGGCAGAGTGACTGAACATTTGTCTACATAGCACGCAACGTTCGAGTAATCGTCGTATAGGTTTATACCTACTAGTCGATATTCGACTTTTGTGGGACCGTGCGCACTGTACTCACACCAGGCCATCCGCCATCAGCATCTGAGAAGACAATTCCGAATAAAAATGTGCGGAGCCTCGTTGTGTGAGAATGTCGGCGAATGTACATACTAATTGCTTAGTACATGAGGGCGTGACGCCGGTAGACATGATTTTCCTCCTTGAAGAAACTTGATGTCGAGATCGGTGAAGGAAAGTGTTTCAATGCTCGGGTGTCGGGGATCGGCCATGTAGAATTTCGGACGTCGGACAAGGTTTCGTTGGCAGAGCCGCGCAAGCTCGTTCTCGTCCATCCCTGGATTCGCGACTTGCGTGGTCCACTCGACGAGGTCGGTTGGGGAAGCGCATCCGAGTCGGATAGCGGCGATCATGAGTCCGAGTCGTGGTCTGGTTCGCAGACCGAAGCGAATTCTCAGTCTTGAGCTGCACCCACTGCGGCCGCTCTTCCCTTGTATGCTGGACCCGTCGCCACAATGGATGACTATACCCGCGCATTGCAACTTGTCGTCCGTCTGCAACAGCCATTCCATGCTCTTTTGCTGGAGCAACAATCCCATGGGGAGCACAAGCGGGTCGCTGCTGAGCACGAGATCGTCTTGCCAGTGCTTGAACGCCGCATAAGCTCTGCCAAGGAAATTCGCGTCGGGATTGTAGAGATATCCTAATCGCAGCAGCGCGGGGGACATGTGTAGGATTCTGAATCCGTTGCTGAGGCCTGAGGATCCATTAGCCTGACTGACGTTGTTCCTGTAACAGTGGTACATATGCCTTTCATCGTATTTTCCTCTATCATCACACTCCTCTCTTACTTAAACCGTGCTTCCTTATGTACATAGTATCTGCGTGATGCTGTATAAGTGGAGATCGACATTGCCAGTGGCCGCCGGAACGTTAACGGCCGTCTTGGATGTACGACTGCAGCAACAAAATATTTGTTTATCAATCAGCGGGAGGAGGGAATTTTTTGGGATGGTCAGATAAAGGTTGAAGCATCGAAGACTCGAACGCGCTCCAAGTTGGAAATTTGATTAATGGGAGGGCAATCATGGGCGCTGAGCATGGCATCGCACAACTCGCAACACACACTGTCGAAATGGTTCCATTTTTTCTTTTCACTCTTTCGATTCTCTTTCACTCTTTATAGTTTTGTCACAATATTGTGAGGTCTGAATGTCGACATCGGCCCTCGAATTGCGACGATGTAGCCGCAAAGCCGTGACCGTCCCGAGTCCTGTCCTTCCTCGATCAGATTAGAAAAATAGAGTGGTGTGGTAGTCCCTGTCCTTTTCAAAGCCACGGCGTTCACTGCCCGAACGCCCGCCGCTCAATGTCTGAATCAGATGAAGTCGTCCGCCTGTCAATCATCAATCAAAAAGTGGATTATTTCGGGACAGTTTTGCGATGGGTGGACGGGGAGTGATCAGGGGGAGTCTCATAGCAAAGTGCTACCATGGAGCGTTGGTGTAGTTTACTGCACGGGCGCTGCATCAATGTCACGAACGTCCTGCGCCGTTCTGGTCATCTTCACGATAATATTGCAGCGAGACCTCGCGTGAGAAACTGGCAATCTAAGAAAGATCATGGCAAGTTGCAAACACAAATTTGCCATGCTCGCAATTGCTTACCACCTTACGTTTTGCATCGCGCCTGGTTTGTAGCAGACATGAGTGGACCAGTGAGTTCTTAATGCATTTTCGTCTTGCCCATTGTCTCGAATTTCTACCTCTTTTCTCAGCTCCGGAACGACGAAAGGTCGACCAAATCTTACCAACAATATCAAACGAGATATAAATTCACATCTTCAACGTTATCGGTTCACCTGGGACCAAATATCTATCGCAAGAGGATCTCAAAGTATTTGACGTTTCTCGCGTTTGCAGGCTCTTTGCCAACGTCTGCCTTCCATGCATATACGAGTTTGCGGAGCGTTGCGGCGGAGGTTAAATCGAGCTGAACGGAAAATTGAAACCCAGCTAACGTGACAGCTGTCTCCAGCACGTCTGGGGGGAGATCGATCGATCAGTGTCCAGTAGACATGTCTCTCCTCAAGTGGACTAGTGAGTTCAAAATTTGTTTTCACTTTTCCTCTCACCTTGGATTTTATTTTAGCCCCCGAGCGACGGAGAGACGAAAAAGTCTTATCGGTCATACCGAACGAGATTTACCTTCACGTCTTTGAATCCATCACCCCATCCAATGAACGTCTGCCACCAGAAGAACTCAAGACATTCCACAAACTCTCTCGTGTCTGCAAGTTCTTTGCCAACGTCTGCCTTCCACGCGTATTTGAGTCGGTAGAAATTCCTGATTACATTGACCGCAAAAGTGCTCTCGCCTACTACAAAGCATCGCTTGGATCTATGCTGTGCACTCAGATTGCAGAGGAACATCCTCTCGCACTCGCACTCGCCAAGACAGTGAAGACTTATCATTTCGTGGACCTGACGTCCCGCGCCACAATGTACAAGATGGCGTTTGAGTCGATCCCTTTGGAGATGTATAATCCTGCAATTATTCTCATGAAGAACATCCGGGAGCTCCACTTCTCAAACCTTGTTGTGGACACGGAGCACTGGAGTCCGATTGCAGCACTTTCGTCGCTCACGGATCTGTCGTTCCATTCGTGCTTGATCGCGGACCCCCCTTTTGTGGGCCGCGAACCCAAGGAGTTGAAATTGTCTCGACTTAGTGTGGTTGACTGTGACGACACGTATCTAGAGCCTATCAAGGCAGTCGACATGGAATGCTTGCGCATATTTACGATGAACTTCTGGGCTCTCGATGAAGTCTCGTCTTACCAAAGGGAGGATTGGCTACTCAATTCTGCCGTCACAGAACTGCACTTCCATGTTGACAAGGAAGTAATACTTGAGTACATGGACTACTGGCTGAATCGCGCCCTCACGCAAATCCCGCAATCTCTCGAGGTGCTGTCTTTCCTGGTTGAATCGGCAGATACTTGGGAACGCGTTCTATCCGTCTTGGCGGACATGTTGGCTATTGCTGCATAGGCGAACTTTTCTTCGTTGCGCTCGTTCACGGTGCGAGTGGTGGATGGGACGCCGGTCACGGACGTAAGTCGACGTGTGCCCCCTTGTTCAGTGTCTCGCTTGGTCACTGAATTACTTATCATTTCGCCTCCCTGTAGGAGCTTTACCGATCTATAGATGGTATGGATCTCCACATGTGTAAGATCTGCGCTCAAAGGCTGATCGTGCAAGATTAGCGTAGCGGTGCCAGGCGCCAATCCCCGACTTCGGATCAAGATATCATGGTAATCGTTCTTTGACCGTAGATCCTGGACTAGAATGCATTGCTAATTTACATAAAAGCTTGCATAAAGTTACAGGCGGCTGAACAAAATCATAATCATGGTGGAAAGTCTCGCCAATCAATAGTCTGCCTCCGTTGTGTCCGAGACAGCATCAGATGGTACAATTTTTTTTTTGTCAAAAGCCGATTCACCAGCAGGAAATTCCTTTTCCTTGGTCTTTTCTAAAATACTGTTTTCGGATCCTTCGTAATAACAATTCAAGCATCTTTGGAGGTCGCGATGGACCGCTGTTGTGAAGGGAGAGGGCGACTGGATTGCACGGATTAGTACTATATAAAGGCAATCAATGCGCAGGTACGGAACGGAACGGAACAGACAGCTTGAGATGGTCACCGGGCGAATTCGCTTCAAGACCGATGCAGGTGCATCACAAAAGGTTGTTTGGTTCAGCAAACAAATGGATATGGTACAATACTGTATGTTCAAGTTCGTACGCATGCGTTTGCAGAAAAAAAGTCTCCAAGGCTGGCCCCCACTACGTTGGAGTCGGGGATCAATCGATCATGCGCAAAAATGATCTGTTCGACCGAGCACGTGCAACGCGCTCTTCGCCCCCGTCCGTCTCTCGCTGGAAAAACAAGACGACCTTCGTCAGACTCATCATTCATTTCCATTCGCCAAACGCTCAGCGGATCTGGTTCAACAAGTGGTAGCGGCGGCTCGCGGGACAGCAGGTTGGGGGAGCTGGCAGGTGACAAATCATATCTAGACTCTACTCAGTACTGAGTTCGACCAAGTACGTGCGTGTCTGTATTTATTTCGTTTGTAGGGTAGCGAATGCCTTTGGTTCAGACTTGGTGGTGCGCGGCCGCTGCCTCCGGCAGTACAGCTGGTCGCCACCGCTTTCCTTTGCGGATTGCAAGAGATACAGTCAACAGCCAAGGTGAAGTAGTCGCTACGGGATATTCAGGAGGAGAAACGAGCGCGGCAGCAAAAGGCAGATTTTTTGAGGTAGTGGGCTGCGGAGGAAGAGCGTGGCGGGTTGAGATGGAGTCGGTGGAGCAGGCTGGAAGTGGGCCACCAGCCGACAGGTCTGTAGTGCGTCTACTTGCTCCGATCCACTTCATCCAACGTCGACTGTTATCGGTAGCGTCGACCCTGGTGCCTCGAGCACGTGTGACGCTCTCCACTCCCATGGGCCCCCCAAATTGACCTTCGCAACTTCGAAGCACTCCCGGACCAGACTCTCGCCAGCGTCCGTCTCTCGCAGGAAAGAACAAGACGGGGTGATGGGCACATCCCCCCATCACCCGACGCGTCCGATACACAATCCCACGCCCCTTCTCTTGCTCAACCCGCTCCCCTCCGGACGCGCCTGCTGAGCTGCTGCTCGAATGTGGCGCCTACCAGGACGCGCTGACCTCCTCGAAGGCGTGCTCGCCGCTGACGATGGCCACGTCGTGGGCCGGTACCTCATCGGCCGGGCCTGATGGCTGTTCGCGACACGAACGAGGGACGAGGACGGGCGCCCTGGCGAGGGACGTGATGAGTTGTTCGGAGATGCATCAGATCGTAAGTAGTTTCCAGTATCTCAGATGGCCAGATCGGACGCTAATGCATCTGTGCATGGGTCGGTAGTTGCACATGTCCCAAGGATGCCCCGACGTACCACTGCTTGAACCCCTCAAAGAGCTTATTGGGATGGATGTGCTTCGTACCGAGCCGTCTCTGGCAGAACGGAAGGAAACATGGCCTTGGATCGTATTTGTACTGGCAAGTCCATCACACACGGGAGATACGCCAGTTCTAGTATATCGGAGCGTACGTGTTCAATGCAGTTTCATTCGCAGGTTCGAACGTTCTCAGTGAGTATACCCTTCACTTATAGCTTCGCCGATCCGATATTCGAACAGTGTCCCGAGTACTGTCCATCTTAGCGGGTACCTCTGGAAGAACCCTGGAAGCTTGAGACAAGCGCATCCTCCGAATCATACACCTCAGGACATGCCAGTAATCGGAATTCGGAAAGTTGATGGGATCAATCGATGCGCTGCCTTTTGACCTCTTCCTCACCCTCACGTACCACCGGGTGGGGCTTCATCTCTATATTCTACGGTTTCTTCAACGATACACTCACTCTTTCCAGAAATGCGGTGAAACAGAATACACTGGGCGGTTTCGAAAATATCCCAGAGAAATTTGGCCGCTTCAAGATCCTGATCATTGGGTGGGCGAATTACTGGCAGAGCGATCTGTAACACCTTACTAGGCGATAGTCAGAATTCACTTGGGACGACAATTTATTTGCATGCGGGTAAATATTCTCCTATCTGCGCCGAAAACTGCATTGACGGGCTTTCGCAATAGATCAGATCAGATTATCGCTCCCGATTCGCTCCCGATCAGATACGCTCCAATCAAGACATTATGTAAGTCTGCCAGACTTCTCCGTCTCCACCATAACCACGACCATGGCGGCATGGCTCAGCGCCCGGGATCCACGAAAGGCCGCGTCCTGTTTCCATACTCTGGCGGTCGGTTAATACTTGCAACATCCCTGATCAACAGATACCTCTTGCATCCTCGCATTGCTCGTTGAACAGGGTTACGACCTCCTCGCCTTCATGGTTGACCTCGGTTAACAATAGTTTGAGGCAGGTACGGCGTCTTCGAAATCTAGTATGTGAGTAAGCACCTGGTACAGTGTGACGTCCTTCGACTCCTCTCTGACCTACCCAATTACGTCGCCCACGGTTGCAGTGTGACGTCCTATGACTCCTCTCTGACCTACTCAATTACGTCGCCCACGGTTGCACAGGCAAAGGCAACGACCAAGTCCGCTTTGAGCGCACCTTTTACGGTCTCGAACCAGACCTCGTAGTCATAGCACCGTGGCGTATCCACGGAACGCCTCGCCTTATCTCCCCCTTCATCTAATCCCTTATGGTCCACCACAGGATTTTACAACTATTTCCTCGGCCATCAAGCCCCCCTCGCTTACGCCGCCGAAAGGAAATATCCGTTTAGCAAACCGCCGCCAAACCCTGGTCAATCGAGAAAAAAATTCTTCAACATCCGCTAGTACGAAGCCGCCGCATCAGAACCCAACCTCTCCCGCAGACATGTGGAAGCTCACCCACTTGATTGCGAACACCCCCTCTATTCCCGACCTTACCTCCATCCAGTGCGAAGCTGCATAGTATCGGCAGGATCGATATCGTCGAGAACTGCCTAGTTCCGCAGGTGCTACGAATCCCTGGGAACGACCATCCTCCGCGCGGCATATGTCGATCTCGAGGGGCTCACCCTCGATCACACCGCTCGCATACTCCGTGGCCAGCTCGTCACCGTCGTGCTCAGCAGGATCTAGTACTACAATGGACACTCTTTCCGAAGTGTTTTTGACGAGCGCCATTCCGGCGATTCAGAGGCTCGTCAACGGTGTGGTGCCTCCGAAGCTGCCCAAAGGCAACGTTATCATCGAAGGGCGGATTCGGACCAGGTGAGAGCAGGTTTTCGCGTTTTTTTCGCATCGAAGGACCGTTGACGCGTGTGCAGGGTCTGTACGACAAGCACTAGTAGTCGTCCATGGACGAACTTGGCGGGTTTTGAATTGATCTATACAACTGGTTTGCATCCGGATCAAAAGGTACATCCGAGTCCTCGTTCGTGCATACGTAGCAATGTCACCTGAACCATGTAATAAAATCGACCACACCGAAGAGGTGAGGGTGAATTAGTGATTTGAAGTGGAGTATTTAATCTTATTTTACTAAATTTATTGAATGGGCCGTCAGTCTGAGACCACGTCAGCTTCTTTTTACGTGGAGCTCCACTGCCCTTCGTCTCTTTTAGCTTAAATTATTCTAATTATCTATACTTAATAGAATTGACCACACCGAAAAGGTGAGGTGAATCGGGTATCCTGACAGCCCTGAGATCGCCGTCTGGGCGATCTCAGATCCAGGTTCGATTAGTCCATACTTAATAATACTTATATGGTAAAGACCCAAATTAGTTCCGGTGGGCAGCTCAAAGGGCTTAGACAAACGAGTTCTAATATGTAAGTGGTAGCCGCTATACGGCGCGCAGGTCATGAGGCCGCACCATTAAAATACGAGGTACGTCCACCCTCACCCGTGCGCCTCCCGCGGGCCCGTCTCTATTCTGATGAGTCCCAGCGCCGAGTCTGATGGCGGCACTCGCTCTACACCGGATCCTCCAGACTCCCCCATTGAGCCTCACAGAAGTCCTCCACCGGTTTATGCGCTCATTCACCTCCACCCGTCGCACATCGGACCCGTCGCAGCCCCGCCAGGCTTCGGTTCCCTCCCGCCTTCGGTATTCTCCCTTGAATGTAAGGAGTTTTATTCATTCGCGCCGTCCTGATCACTCACCATTACGTACTAGCTCGATTTCAGTCGATTCTGAAACACGGAGCTAAAGACTGGTGGCTGGTCTGTTACGAATCCCTCTGTCGCGTGTCGTTCCTGGTCGTATCTGGCGCCATACCTCCGTCCGCTACCCTTACCAGAGAGCAAGCCCTTGCGGTAATTGACGACACCCTCACATGGCACCGGTGGTTAAGGGACGACGCTACGTGGTCCCCAGCGCAACGTAAGTTCCGTTTTTATTCCGTTTTTATTGGTCGTTTCTGATATTTGCATACATAGTTTCGGAGGTGAACATGGGGAATCCCACGCCCGTATTTGATACCAAACGAGAAGACTCCACTTTCTGCGACCTATTGTGGGGCCAACTCGTCGACACCCCAACGACCTTCTTTTCACACGTCCGATCCTCAATACGCCGACTTCTATCCGACTCGCCTGCCCCGAACGCCAGGCAGATATGCCCCAAGATCCAGATTGTCCCGAACGTCGCACACCTGACGGCCATAGAGCAGGAGCTCGAGCGGACCCGGTTGCGCAACCTGTTGCTGTGGAACAACGATTGGGGATTCCCACTCTGGCACAGTGTTGTGCGCGATTCGTCAGGAACCAAGGTAATTCTGCCATCGTCTGCTTTATTCTTACTTTCTTATTCTATTCTACACAGACCCTTTGGTTCAGTGACCCGGGAACGCGAGCTATTATTTCTCACACTCTCCGAGAGCGCGAGTCTATTGGCTGGTTTTCTGTCTTCGTCCCTCAAGAGGATCCTTCTTCAAGTTGCGAGCTTTCATCCAAAGTGCCGTTGAACCTCGAAACGGTCTCGTTCGTGCTCACTGCTGTGAGTCCTCGATTCTCACTCTTTGCGCAGTAATTCTGATTTTTCTTAGCTTGCGCTCGAGATAGAAAATTACGCGGATCTGTCATTCAACCCCTTAGCCGACTTCAACTACGTAACGGATTTCAGTATATACAAGGGTTTCATTCTCGGCTTCCTGCGGAGCATCCAAAATGGGACGTTCCAGACCGACAGGAATACCCTAGCGGAGATGCAGGCAGGGCTGGCTTCGTTATTAGCGTTATCTGATTTGTAGTGTAATGAAAGCGCTTGGAATATTACGTTTGTACCGTATCTACGGTTTTGAGTTCAACTTTCCACGTGCAAACTACTACATACTGGCAATCGCTCATGTCGCTCGGGTGCAGTCCGTCGACATTTCTTCCGACTTGACCAAGTTTGCTACCTGTGGAACAGACAAATGTGCGTACATCTAGAGCCTGAACATGCTAGGCAAAGCGCTCATGGGCCCGGTGAAGCACGGCTCTACCTTGGTGGCTGTTCAGTTTTCTCCAGACGGTGCACGCTTCGCCACCGCTACGGTCGGCAAGTCGAACCGGATCTTCAACAGCGACAATGGCCAGCGGTTTGTCGGATATTCCCTGCGTGTTCGGGCAATGGATATCCTCGCTACTCGCCTGGTCGGCGTATGTCCGGAGTCGTACTTTACAGGACGTGTAAGTGGTTCCAATGCTGAACGTTGATACATTGATAAATGAAAAAGGCGCTATCGTTTCCTTCGTATCGTGAGCATGTTCAAACACGACTTCTCGCTTCTTCTGAGTCCTGACTCATCACAGAGGTATAATTACCGCTCCTGAAAGCCAGTGACGCGACATTCACAGCGTGGACCAAGGGCGACTTGACTCGCGCGGAACGAATCTTGACGTCTGAAATCCCGCATGTGCATGATTCTTCTCGTCATGCACAATCCCTCGCTCGCCGTTCTCTCGTACGGTCGCGTCTGAAACAGTATGACCTGGCCATCGACGATGCGAAAAGGGTAAGCCAATGCTCTTTGATCACGCGTGGTGTTGACTATCGCGCGTCAGTCTGTTGAGATT
>JBBPPC010001009.1:0-11181 GCA_038091775.1 Leccinum olivaceopallidum | reverse complement strand
TCATTGTGCAATACAAGACATCGTACTATAGTTTTTACCTCTCGGTCGCGCTCGCGCTCCGGTTTTGCGGCGTGCCCGAGTCGTACGAGGTTAACGGGCAGACGGTCCGCCCGTATGACGTCACTCTGGCTATCCTCCTCCCCCTGGGTGAATACTTCCAGATTCAGGACGACTTTTTGGACTATGCGGGTACGCCGGAGCAGATCGGCAAGATCGGAACGGACATCGTTGACAACAAGTGTTCGTGGTGCATCAACGTGGCCCTCGGGGTCACTACGCCGGAGCAGCGGGCAGTGCTGGACGCCAACTACGGACGCAAGGACGCTGGGATGGAGGCCAAGGTGAAGGAGGTGTACGAGGAAATTGGGCTGAGGGAGCGGTATCGGGTGTACGAGGAGAGCTGCAAGGTGCGGCTCGATGGGTTGATCGATGGGGTGCCGGAGCCCGAGGCTGGGGTGCAGGGGGTGTTGAGGAGGAGGGTGTTTACGGAGTTCTTGAACAAGATTTACAAGCGTACCAAGTAGTCATGTGCCGCCGCTGTCGTCCGAGTCGTCGTTCAGTTGTCCGCGGGGATCTGTTGGGACGTGTAGGAGTACTACTAACCGTGTTGTAGAACATGTAAATCGCATATATAGACTCGAAGTTTTCGGCGTTGGGTGGATGTCCTTGTCGTCGCGCCTGTGTGAGCATCTTGTCCAGCATGATTGATTAGGTTCTTTCTCTAATATAACGCGGTGCTAGCGGTAGATGGGTATGCGCACCTCCTAACTATTATAATGCTTACATAAGCACGTGGTGCGAAGTTGCCACTAAGTTCAAGACTTTCACTGGCAGTTACATGCCAACCTATGCATCCGGCCTCAGTCATAGAAGAGATCCTCCGAGTCGTCTTTTCCCATCGTTACGCCGAAACCTGGCACCCAGGGGAGCGTCACTTTCGTGCAAACCTTCTTTCGTTGGCCAGAACATGCTGAGCCTTCAAATATCCAGCGCTAGATCTGCTCTTGATAGACCGATTTCAATCTGTCACAACTATGCGGTGTCTTCCTGGTGCGTGTCGTGTGAAAGACTGAGCGGTGCTAGGCGCAAATGCCACTTCCGACGAGTCATATCACATCCTCCGCGTGTATCAGCTGCTGTTCCTAGTCAATCAGCCCGCCGTATCGACACTCATGACAGCCTGAGCTTCACGGCATCTCGGCGCACCGGCAATCCCTATCATATCTCGTCCCTTTTGCACGTATATATAAACGAGAGGAACAATTATGTCCCCACTGTTTCCTTCTCTCTCTTTATCCTTCTTCTCTAACTTTAGAGTGCTCAATTCCCTCCATCGATCGGTATGTCCTTGGCAGGGACCGCGGCTGGCGTGGACGGCGCCTTCACCAGCATCCCGATTATGTGAGTCTAATCATTCGACTGGCATACATAATACCGCTCGTAGTGCTTAAAATGTGACCTGACTTCCTGGCAGAGATCTGAGCAAGTGCAATACGCTCGAAGGAAGGTTGTCCACCGCATACGAGATACGAGATGCGTGTATGCGAGTCGGGTTCTTCTACAGTGCGCCTTTGCTGTCGCGAGTCCACGACCGACCGACCCGTCTCTGATCGTACTTTCTATGTAGTACGAAACCATGGCATTTCTCAGTCGTGTTTGGACAACATTCATTCCGGGTCCCAGACGTATTTCGCTCTTCCTATGGAAACAAAGATGAAGGTATGGTTCTTTGTCTCATGCGTTCTCAGCTTGGGGCTCTGACTTGATTTACTGGCACGAAGCTGAACCACAGGGTTTTCAATTTCAAAGGATACACTCCACCCCTCGATTTAAACATCGACCCCGCTCACAACGATAAAGGAGACTTTCACGAAGCCTTTGAAATCGGATGGGAAGAAATTGAATCGAAAGCGCACGACGAGAAGAGGGAGAAAGATGGCGCAATGACAGGTACGAACGTCTGGCCCTCGGACGACTCTCCAGGGTTCAGAGAAGCTTGCCTTGGATACTAGTGGGTCAAATTGGTATAAACGTGTCCATGTTTACTTTTCATGTTTTGTTTCTAGTCACGCTGCAGTTGGTGTCGGCAAAATCTTGTTCCCGCTATTTGCCCTCGCACTGGAATTGCCTGAGACGTATTTTGATGACAAGGTAGGTTTGTCTACTTGCAGGTGACGGTATTTTGAACATTTTCCAGACTCAAAATGCTGCGGCGATCATGAGAGTACTACATTATCCATTACAGGATGGGCATCCCGGCATTGACGACGATACTCCCGGTATCGGAGCCCATTCCGAGTACTTGATATCTATTTACTCTGTTTACTCCAACTCATTTCTTTCGTAGCTTCGAGGTCAGAACATCGATGGAATACTGAATCAGTGACACAAAAATTGACTGCTTCACAGTGTTTCACCATTCTCTGGCAGCAACCTGGTATTCAAGCACTCCAAATCATGAACTCGGAGAAAAAGTGGATCGACGCCCCTGCTATCGATGATACGTTGGTAATCAAGTGAGACATACATTAGGATGTCGTTTAAGTGTCGATGACGTCTGTCTTAGCATCGGTGACCAGTTAGCGATGTGGACAAGTGGGTGATGTCCTTTGGTCCCGTTGTGAGCGAACATTCAAAATTACATATCAAACAGATGGTGTTTTTAGGTCTACTGTTCACCGAGCAATGAACAAGAGCGGCAAAGAGCGGTATTCTGTCCCTTTGTTTTTTGGTACAGATTACCATGTAAACATTGAGGTGCGTAGCTGCTCATTGTAAGGAAAAGAGCACAAGATGATCAATTCACACTCGTTTTTTTGTAGCCCATACCAAGTTGTGTGTCTGCTGATAGGCCGGCGAGATATAGCCCTATCACTGCTGGAGAGTATGTGCACAAGCGACTCAAGGAGGCATATCATACAGCATAAACATCATGCTTCACTCGGTCATGTTGTCTAAGCTTTTTCAGTTTATCTAACGAATCGATAGTTCCCGAGTTGTTTTGTACGACTAGGATGTATGTACTCTATGTGTACTACCGGATACTCATATACAAGCCTTGCTTCTTTGTCCCGAGCCTCCTCCAACTCTACCCGGGCAGCTTCGACATCTTCCTGGAGTTCTTCTTGTATCTCCTCGTTACTGTTCCGCTTTGCCTCTGAGGTTGGGCTACTAGTTCAGACATCAGATCACGTATTTGCCTATACTACGCAGTTGTCTGCATGATATCCACTCCACTTCCGAACGTTGATGGCGGATGTGGAACGCAGGATTAGCAAACTGCGGCGCAAGTACGAGCCTTGATTGTGCGTTCTTCCACCAAGCCTCCATTGTGACGGGTAGAATCTGAGGTGGGTCCATGCCGTGTAACGGTTTGACTTTGGAGTCTTCGAGTGCCCGTTTCTGTCGAGAGACTAGGGTCAGATGCGACTGCGTTCCGCTAATTTGGCTCCCCGAGTTCCTCATTGTAATTTGTCACTGCCGTCGCCGGAGGAATCGTCTTGGAGCAAAGTCTTCTCTGAGTCGGAAATGCCAGGTGGCCCTCCTCGCTACAGTCATCGTCGTCAGGCAGGCACTCGTTCACTTGCCCTTGGTACTCCAAGAGCTCGTTCAAGTCGACTTTTCCGGAGTGGGAAACCTCCACTGTTGGGGCGAACTCGTATGGGTCCCCAGCTGACTTTGGTCCCAATCTAGCGACGACATCTACCCTCACTTGGAGATCCTCGCGGGCACATGTCCCAACTTGCGTCGCCTCAGATTTCTTGGACATTTCCGAGCCCAGTTCTGTCCCTTTGCCCTATTTGTTACTTGTCTGGAGGCTGTGGTTCACCCGCATCCATGCCTCCAGACGAGAATTCGAAAGACTTTTCTCGCTCGTGGAACTTGAATGTCTGTGGTCAAGCCATGCGCTCGTTGGGGGGTGGTACGGTTACTCGACGAGTGAGACGTGCAGTGTTTGCTCGAGACGCATGCCAAGTCGGCCGTGGACGCATTTGTGTGCGCGTTCGTTGGTTTATGACGCATCATTCAGAAGGTGAGGACGAGGATGGATGGGGTGTTGTTGTCAGGTTGAAGGGAACTTTTTTCTACCGTGAATTTCGAACGACATGGCACTCACTTGACAAGTGACCAGCCACTTAGACTCAAGCTTCAAGGAGGCGCGACGCAAACTATATGGAAAGATGTACGGATTGTTAGAAGTTGCTCGAGTGTTGGACTCGAAGGAACTCAGCGTGAAGACAAAATCTCTCATCGCGTCAGTCTGAGTGCAGTGTGTCACGGTGGCGCAAGTCTATTCTGTAAGCGATATCGTTGCTTTTCCTCGGTCAGCATCTCAGGCTGCCTGGCAAATTCAGGTCGAAACCCTTCTGCCGCGCGCTTCCTCTTCCCTCGCCTACTTGCTGGTACGCCGCTTCGCGTTCCCGCTAACCACTCAGCCCATCACTGCCTCCTCCCTTTCCAGTGCACAAAGCGAAGACACTCGAATTTCACATGGGAAATAGTATGTATTCATACTCTGCATTGATGGGACTTCTTTGTCCACTAGCGTATAATTGAGGGACATTGCGGCCTTGTCGTCTATAACTCGTAATTCGGACGAGGACCAATGCAAAAATGAACAGCGCTAGTAACTTAGCTAGCCGGATGCAACAGTCACAACTCTCTTTCCAACTTGGCTTGATGCACCGACATGAATCACTTGCCGCAATCTTTTTCAGAACCATCCATCTATCATTTCACAGGTTTCGGATGTTCTCACACCTCTCCGGTCAGTGGCATTGTATTGCTGTAATTCCGCTCGGAACACCGACTCCGCTGGAACCGGTGCCAGCGCCTCCGCAGATCACGCAGGCGAAAAGGCCCTCGTCACGGGCAACACCTTCAAGTGCAACTTTATGAACGAACATGCTTCTTTTGGTCGACCTCTCTTCTGGAACTAGCGGCGCAACCCTTTAACACCCTCTCACAGCGTAGACGGAAATCAAAATCAAAATCAAAATCAAAATCAAAGAGAACCTGATCACGGCGGACATTTTGTTTGCCGTCTGGACGGGGATGGTTTCCCTGAGTTTGCATGAGCCCTCTCGCATGTGACCCCCACGAAGGCAGGTCAAGAATATTTCGCGAGTTCCGACATGACATTGGGCGAGGACCGAGCCACTGACTCAAAGGGAACAATAGCAATAAATGACCCCGCTGCTTGCACGCCATGCTCCCATGCAAGCTACGCAACGGAAACGGATGGAAATCAGCAGCTTCTATGGCAAGAACTGGGTCAAGCCATAATGTTACCCTGTTGCCCCAGTTCGTGGAGAATATATTTTTCCAGCTACGTATTGGCTTCGTGATCCTCGCGATTCGCTGCTTGATAACGATAACAAACGCCCAACAATGATTGCGCCCACGTAACTGATGTTGATTACTCAACTTCGTTAGTGCTCAGCGCTCAGCTTTGGAGAGTGTCACGCCCGCTCGAACGTGTTGCGCGATGTGAATGGAAACCTTGAGTTTTACTCTGAGCGATAGCTGGTTGACCTGGCGGCCATTTGGAATGGACTGACCTAGAGAGGTCGATCCCGAAGAGTAGAACGGAGGATTTACTCAAGGTAGTACCTTGCTAACAAGGAAGATACATAAATTGGCGAGATCAGATGGGCCGCCTATCCCTTCTGCCACAATCAAGCCAAATACCAGTGCTAGTACAGGTAGGTGATGCCAATATGAACTCTCAGCGCTCATCAGCCAAACCTCTATAATAGAGCAGGAACCTGCTACTAGTAGTTGTGATTCCCCCCAGCCATTCTCGCCTACTATCCTCTCCCAGCCCGTGCAATGGATTCTGCTCTACAAACCAACTTCGAGAACCTTCAGCTGAATAATTATATTTCTCGTGCGCCCATTCATATTTGAACACATGCACCATGTCTCTGAGGAAGAGTCACAGTAGTGATCATCACTGTCATTGTCTACGATTACAGTAATTCCCTCTTGCACATGTTCAACATTGTTCTGATTTCAATATTTCCAGTTCTCACGATTTCGAGCGAGGTATTGTGCTTCATTTTTATTCAAGAATCATGCGCAAACATCACTCTGACAGATAGAATACATCTGGGTTCGAGGACAACATTTTTCAAGATGGTAGCGTTTCTAACGTGAGACTGACCATAGAGCAAACCTTGGACACTAGTGTCCACGCTCTTCGTTATGGTGTGTTTGAACCCTGGTGGCTATCGCCGTCACACCATTGCAATGCTAAATCATTGTTACAATGTACATAACAGGTTCGATATCTTGGACTCTGTGGCTTTATGTGGGTTCAAGGTCATTTCTTGTCAGCGGTCCATTACTAATTCTCTCTTGGTTCATCAGGATCAATTGCTTCTGTATGTTCACGACTCTCAAATGTTGCATGGGGATAAACTGAGTCATACATTTGAAAGTGGGGACCTCCTTTCTACCCGGTCCTGCAAAAGTGAGATTTTCCTCCTTTCCCCCCAAGTTCACTGACCACTGACTTGTAATGATGACCTGCAGCTGTGAGTCGCTGTCATTATTACTTATACTTTCTCTGGTACTTTGTTCACCCATTGTACCAATGAACAGTTGTAAGTACTCCCCCCTGTCGTTTCATCTATGTGCTGGGTTGAGAGATAATTCCAAGGTGTAGTGCTCGAGACCATCGTTCTATGGGCAATTTTTGTGTACATATGCGCTGCCGATCGTGAGTATCTATGACGCCGTTCGCCTGGACAACAGAATGATGATGAACCACACCGATTACAGTTGTGATGATCCTACGTCTATGGGCAATGTACAACCGATCAAAGATAATCCTTGGTATACTCCTCACTTCATATCTGGTGGAAATCGTTCCGTCGACTATCTCCAGCATTGTCTATAGCAATCCAAAGAATTCCGTAAGTATGTAGAACTTGCTAGTGTCAATAAGTGATGTATCGCACTGACGAGACCTTGCACAGTGACTGTCAATCAGATCTCGGATCTTTCTTTCTGCTCACTGGGTTCCCTATCTTCCAGCTTGAATAAAGTGACCAGCCTCTCTCAACTCGTACATGCAGGCATAATGTGCACGCTGGTGATAATCCAGTTTACGATCCGCTCGGTTCATATGTACAGAGCTACGAAACGGTGGGGACTCGGCCCATTGATTAACCTACTGATCATGGAAGGCATAGCTTACTTTTTTGCGTATGTTCTCTTTGTCCACTCTAGCGCTGTAATATCGATATGGGGCTAACGTGTACGTTCGGTCGCAGCATCTTTATGTGGAATCTCCTCAACACTCTATCTGAATTTGGAAGTCAAGGTTTAGGAATGGGTCCGCAAGCTATACCTCTGATTCTTGTGCAAGCTATTCCTATATCCACGCTTACGCCGCGATTCGTCTTGAGAATGCGGGAAATGTATGCGCGCAGAACTTACGTCGGAAGAGGGAATGGGATTGATACGGGGTTTGGCTTGACAACACTATCTAGCCACGGGGCGAGCCGTTCGTCTATCATGTTTGCGGACGGCGGGGAAAGAGAGGGAATGGAGCCTGATGGCGAAGATATAGATATACCGATGCAAAGGAGAACAGCATAACTTCATCCGGATCAGAGCAGACTCTGCGCTAAAATGTAATGTCGATATCCATGCATCATAGCATTATGACTCGCTGAACACCAATAGTACGCAGTACAACTCTGGATTTCCCGACGCGAAATGTATGGAACGATCTATGGATTGTTGTTGGAAGGTCAGCGTCACGGTGAAGGCAACACCGAGTTACAGAGCCCAGTGAAAAGTCGATACATATGTCCAAATATTGACGCCAGTGTGTGCACCGAGTGTGATCCGATATGCCCGCCATACAAAACCGACACATCACAGTTTATTTTCCGATACGAGGCCCCACAGTGGACCCACACACGTACACTACACAGGCACACGCAGCACCGTGACACCACACGCAGCACACCACACACCGTATTTTTTTGGGGGTCAATTCATGTCCTGTTGCGGAGTGCGAGCACTCTATGGAGGGCCATGTGCCAAAGCTGGAGGCCCTTGCCGCGAGTTGGGTCGCATGGCGGCGGTCGCGTTCTTGCTCACGACTGGTACCTACTGTCACCACGCCTACCTGCCCGCCCTCGCTCGCCCTCGTCGCCCTCACCATTACCGTTTCTCGCAACGTGCAATTTATCTCAATACCCGGTATCAGGGATAGGTCCCACTAACACGCTTTGAATGTGAGGCCGTGACTTGCAGCAGACGCAAAACGGCCCCAACGAATAAGTCTGAGTGCAGTGTAGCGCAAGTCTAAGCGGAAGCGAGCGACATCGTTGCTTCTCCCCGGTCAGCATCTGCCTGGCACATTCAGGTCGAGGCCATCACGCGACACATTCTGCCTGATCTATCGCTCGCTCGATCCCTTAGGCCGCACCTGATGTGCCTGTTCTCTCCCGCTAATCTTACCGGGCCCTTGATGCCCACGTTTCTTCCTCTCCTGTCCCAGCGCACAGAGCGAAGACACTTGAATTTTCAGAAGGGAAACAGTATGTATTCGTGATACTCTGCGTTGACTAGCGTATACCTGAATGACATTGCAGCCTTGTCGTCGTCTATAACTCGTAATTCGGACGAGGACCAACGCAAAATTGAACAGGGCTAGCGGGCTGGATGCGACCCTCCTCCCTTTTTAGCGATCGACCACTCTTTCGAGTACGCACATTTCCACCGCGGCACCGCGGCATTCTTTCCAGCGGTTGAACGTTGATATACCGACGGGAATCACTGTCAGCGCCGCATCATTACATCTATCCGTTCACAAGATATAGCTTCCGACGTACTCACTCCTTTCCCAGGTGTCAAGGTAGGTTGTATCTATACCACTCCACTCAGAACGCCGACTCTGTTGGAACCGATGCCAACGCTCCACTAATCACGCGGGCGATAGCCTTCAAGGGCCATCGTCAAGGGCAATGCATTCAAGTGCAACATGATGAACGAACATGCTTCTGTTGGTCGACTTCTTGTGGGCCTGGCGGTGCAACCAAATTAACACCCCTTTCACAGCGCAGACGGAAATCAAACACCTCAGGTCAAATATCCCCGTCACTGAGAGCTCAGCTTTGATGAGGCGTCGAACGTGTTCACGAACTTTGATTTTACCTCTGAGCGATAGCCGGTTCAAGTTGTCCGGCCATTAGGAATGGACTGGCCTGGAGAGGTCTTTCCTGAAGGGTGGAACGGGGGATGTAAGATACCTTGTCAAAAAGGAAGAACTTGGACTAACTTGGTAAGGACGTAAACCCTGGATCGATCCGATACTATATCTCATATCCATCACTTCTCCAGCCGCATTCAAGCCACACAACAATGTTGATTCAGGTAGGTATTAATATACGGTGATCGAACTCTCACGGCTCATCAGCCCAACTTTTATAATACAGCAGAAACCTGCTATCAGTAGTTGAATTCCCCCCTCAGCGTTCGATCTCACTCGCTATAATCTCACAGTACATGCAATGGGTTCTGCTCTGCAGACAAACCTCGAGAACCTTCAGCTGAATGATTACACTTGCCGTGCGCCCATTCTTATTGGAACACACGCACCATGTCTCTGAGGAGGAGCTACAGTTGTGGTCGTCACTGCCATTGTATACGATTACAGTAATTCCCTCTTGCACATCTCCAACATCTGTTCTAACGTCGATATTTCTAGTCCTCACGTTTCCAACTGAGGTATCGCTCGATCTTTATTATGCACAAGCCTCACTCTAACTGACGACCTGGGTAGGTAGAATACATCTGGGTTCGAGGACAACATTTTTTCAAGTTGGTAATGTTTCTAACATGAGACCCTGATTACAGAATAGACCTTGGACCATGGTGTCCACGCTCTTCGTTATCGTGCGTTTTAACTCCCCGGTTACTATCACCGTGATGACACCGTACTGCGATGCTAAATCGTTGTTACAATGTACATATCAGATTCGATATATCGGACTCTATGCCTTCATGTGCGTTCGGAGTCGTCGAATCATTTATCCAATACTAATTCTCTCTTGGTTCATCAGGGTAAATTGCTTCTGTATGTCCAGGACTCTCAAAGGTTGCGTTGACCGGGATAAACTGACTCATACATATGAAAGTTGCGACCTCCTTTATGCCCGGTCCTGCAGAAGTGAGATTTTCCCTCTTTTCCTCCTTCACTGACGACCACTGACGATGACCTGCAGCTGTGAGTTTCCATTGTTATTACTTATACATTGTCTGGAACTTCGTTCACCCATTGTGCCAATGAACAGTTGTAAGTACTCCCTCCTGTTGTTTCGTATGTATGCTGGGTTACTAAGGGACAATTCCAAGGTGGAGTGCTTGCGATCCTCAGTCAATGGGCGATTGTTGTGTATATTTGTGCTGCCGATCGTGAGTATCGTTCGCCTGGACAACAAAGCAACGATTACATTTATTACAGTTGTGATGATCCTACGCTTATGGGCGATGTACAGTCGATCAAGGATAATCCTTGGTATACTCCTCACTTCATATATCGCGGAAGTCATTTCGTCCACTGTTTCAAGCATTGTCTATAGTAATCCAAAGAATGTTGTAGGTATGTAGAAGCTGATGTCGATAAGTGATGTACTGCACTGACGAGACCTTGCACAGCGATTGTCAATCAGATCTTGGATATCTCGTTCTGCTCGCTGGATCACATATCTCCCGGTTGGAATAAAGCGATTGACATCTCTCAATTCCTCCATGCAGGAGTAATGTGCACGCTGCTAATCATCCAGTTTACGATCCGCTCCGTTGCTACGTACAGAGCTACGAAACAGTGGGGACTCGGCCCAATTATCAGCCTGATGGTCATGGAAGGCATGGTTTACTTTTTTGCGTATGTCGTCTTTTTCGCTCTAGCGCTGTGATATGATATAAATGTGGGGCTAACGTATACGTCCGGTCGCAGCATCCTGATGTGGAGTCTCCTCACCACTTTATCTGACTTTGGATATTTCTCAGCCTTGACTCCGCAGCAAAATGTACCTCTGTTCCTTCTGGGATATGTACCTATCTCCACGCTCACCCCGCGCTTCGTCTTGAGTCTGCGGCAAATGTATTCGCGCAGCGTTAACGTTTACGGCGAAAGAGGGCATGGGATTGACACGG
>JBBPPC010001008.1:0-11186 GCA_038091775.1 Leccinum olivaceopallidum | reverse complement strand
GTGGTACAACACCGTCGTCAGGTTACCTGACGGCAGCGCGATGATTATCGGAGGATCAAAGAAAGGTGGCTGGATCAACAACGCAACCGTCAATAATCCGACCGTGGAGTACTGGCCACCCAAGTCTATTCATGGCTCGAATGGTTTGCCCATCCACCTGCCGTTCCTGGTCGATACGTTGAATGCTAACCTCTTCCCGATCGCCTTCGTTCTCCCGGACGGTAAGGTATTCGTCGCTGCCAATCAGGACGCCATGATCTACGACTGGCAGGCGAACACGGAACAGAGGCTCCCACGAATACCGAACGGAGTTCGCGTCACGTATCCGATGGCGGGTGTCGGGCTTCTCCTCCCATTATCACCTGGGGACTACACGCCAGAGATCCTCTTATGCGGTGGTTCCGCCGTCAGGGACACTATCCCCGGCTATGAGATGTCATCACAGGATCCTGCCTCCAACCAGTGCTCGAGGATAACGCTCACTGTGGCTGGAATTGCAGCCGGCTGGGAAGTGGAGTGGCTTCCAGAGCCGAGGCACATGCCTGATGCTGTGTTGCTCCCCACAGGGCAAGTTTTTATTGTCAATGGCGCCAAGTCAGGCATCTCTGGCTATGGAAACGTCAAGGGCCAGGCGGGACAGTCAAACGCCGACAATCCGACTCTCACGCCTGTTTTATATACACCCGATGCACCCCCTGGTCAACGGTTCTCTTCATTAGGTATGAAATCGAGTGCGATACCGCGTATGTATCACTCGGTGGCGACGTTGACACCTGCTGCCGATATCCTGGTTGCGGGGAGCAATCCTAATCTGGACAGGAGCGAAGTGAAGTACGGGACAGAATACCGAGTAGAACGGTTCCGGCCTCCTTACATGAATGCAGAGCGACCAGTCATTACCCGGCTCCCCCACAATATCTATCATGGACAACCGTTCGAGATGAGCGTCAAGATACCTTCCGGCGGGACGGATGCCACGGAGCTAACGATCAAAGGTGTGTCTTTCTTTCATCGCTGTTGGAGATCGTGGATTGAACTTGGCTTTGAAGTCGCACTGATGGATTTAGGGTTTATCACGCACGCGGTACACGCGAATTCTAGGCTAGTATATTTGGCAATCTCATCATTCCACGACGGAGAAAACATGACCCTCACTGGGCCGCCAAATGGTAACGTCTACCCGCCAGGCCCGGGATGGATCTTTCTCGTTAACAATGGAGTCCCAAGTCAAGGAAAGATGGTGATGGTTGGTGACGGACGAGATCCCCCGCTCGACGAATCTGCCTGGGAAAAGTAAGTCTGCGTGTGGTGACTACGTGTGCGACAATATCTGACTCGTGCAGCATGCTGAGGGAGACTATAGTAGACCAATACGAGTCTAAGAAGGGAAAAGCTCACGGGATAGTCGAACGCGAGTAGGTACTTCAAGCCACTTGCCAGCCGTTGTCCCCGTATTTGTATAATGTATACGCGCTATCGTTGTGTCCACCTCATGTGTTTTTACTCGTCGACAATGTATATCGAGGCTCAGAGGTTACACGATTTAACAAGTGTGATCATAGAGCCCGTTGTTTCATCCGACTGCTCACGGTCCTCAATCCCGCATAGACCTTTCCTGGGGGTGAACCAAGAATGAGGGATACGACTGCGTCTCGCGCAATTTTGATGTTTTGAAATGATCCCATGATATGAATTTTTCTAGCCAATGAAATCAGAAAAACAAGAAAGAGCGCATTGCATAATTCAACAAACGTGTCTGCAAGAACGATTCGCGTGCGGCTTGCATTCTCGATCGTAAATTTCGTCTTTCCATCTTGCCCTGCTATCCGACCTAGGAAATGGATGGATGATTCGCTGCCACTGATACAATGGATAGCTGCATACCAATGGCGCGTGATAGGTGGTCTCCGTGCAGCGTTTTCACGTCTTTGATCTCAAAAGAGTCGAGGTACAGATCATCTAAGCGAAGAAGTGCGATGGCGTCCTTCGTTGGCGGCATTAGGCGAGTCACAGATACAGTCTACATCTGCTCACATTAACATCGAAACCCAGTGCGTACGCTTTAACGAAGTCGGCTCCTTTTTGAACCGACCCGACGTCTTTCGTGTGTTTTGATGTCTAAGTAATCCTTAGACGGGCAGACAAGAAGACGGGCAGACGCCATACCCGGATTTCGACACATCTCCGTTGAACGTTCATTCGTACTTGCAGACCAAGTATCTCCGTGAGGGGAGAGAATATGTTGACCCAATCTTTTTTGATTGGCGTCATGCGATGCGGTGGTATAGGAATTCGTCGGGTCTCCGACTTGAGCCTAGTCGATTGGGCGGCAGCTGAGAGGGCGGGGAATGATGGTGCTGAAGTAGGCTGGGGAGCAGACTCGGGATCAACGTCGATCGCGAGTTCGTCGTCGCCGTCGTTGCCTCGTGCATCCGAGTCGTTGTTCAACGATTGTGTGGGTTCTTCGATCAGAGGGTCCAGTTGCATGTCGTCGTCGCCTTTGTCCTCCACGACGGTGCTTTGTTTCGGTTCTGAGTTGTCATTGATGACTGTTGCTTTCTTTTTTGCGAGGCTCCTACGATTTTTCTTGTGAGCATTTGGCGGTGGGACAACGTGGGTAACGCCCATGATGGTGGGGAAATACAAGTACGATAAGAAGGTATTAGTGTTGTAACCCTGAGAGGTCGGAAACCGGATGCTAAGTTTGCTGCATCTTTCGTCATGTCTAACATCATCGGTTGTACATACCAAAGACCTCGATGCAAGCAGAACAGAGGGTAAGCGAACCGCTACGATATGTATCTCAACTTACCTCACGCAGAATTCTCTCAAGCGTTGCAGGGCTTGCTCAGTTCCCTAGAAATTGTCTCAAAAGACCAGTGACATCCTAGTAGATAATTCCGATCATGGCACAACGCCAGGAAACCAGCCTAGTCAGGTACATGCATCCTAGAAGTACACCCGCACTCGATCACCGACTCTCAAACACACAGCTTCCAGTGAACGAAGGCGGTCTTCCCACAATCGACATTTCAGAACCAGTCGATGGAGCACCCCAATCGAGCAGCACTTTACCCTCTCCCGTTGTAGAACAAGACCTGGTTCCGCTCCCTCTTCTTCCAGCTGATGAAAGGAGGCGGCGGCGCGAACGCGATCGTATTCTTGATGTGCTCGAGGCGGAAGAACACTTGCAGCAGCTACGAGAAGCGCGTGATGCGGAGGAGGAACGAAAGGAGGATATCAGAAGGAGTTGGTAAAGGTTGAGCTGGATCAGCTAAAGGCGGCCCGAGAGTTTCACAAGAAGATGGATCGGGCCCTCGTCCTGCGAGAGAGGGGCAGAAAAATTAAAGGAGGAAGAATTGCAATCGAAGCCCCAGGTATCGTCCTCGGTTGTAAAGAAGAGCGTGGCCTTTGCAGATGCGCCAGCTGCAGAAGCCAACGAGAAGGGCGTAGCACACCAATCTGATTGGGGTGACGTCGTTCCTAGTAGGTTACGCGCCCAAGGCCGCATACATCCCAGGCAGAGGAATCCCCCATGAAAATGCATGTAGTGGAGCGGCATCCCGCGGGAACTCCAGTCTCTCCCTCTCTCCCTGCCGCAGACTCGGATGATGAGTCTCCTTCATCGGCCGGGTACATCTCTCCAAGCGTGGAGAACGACTCTCCAGAGGAAGATGGATCCTCATCGAGTAATAACGGTATATCCTGAGACGACGAGCCATTAGAGGAAGGATTCTATTATGACGCTGCACAACATCACCGAGAAATCGCGCTGGAACATCACAAAAGAAGATACGCCATCGGCGCCGAGACTGCAAAAGCCATAGCTGGGGATATTCTGGACGACTCGGAATATCAGGGGACCGTAAGTCATTGGAACTTGTATGCATTCGTCAATGTTGACGTCGACTCTGGTTCCAGTCCACCGGACAGCCCCCATTGTCGCGTTTCCGAGCGCATGGGAGCGGCGTACGACAAGTCTCGTGGTCCAATTTCCACATCTATAGAGCTTTCTGTCATCCCAGCGTCCCGTCAAAAATCTCTTCGAAGTTCCGTGCGGCTAGGCAAGGTAGAAAATGATCAACTAGTGGGGGGTCATTCCGGAGAAAGTGGGAGCGAGGACGAAAATGTCAGAGAATTGATTCAAATGTTGCAGACAGGCAGTATCCAGAATGGTGGTCCCGGTTACGATCCATCTTCAATATCCACCATCGCACCTCCCCAAGCTTCTGATGCCGTAGAGTCATCATTCGTAGATTCTGCGAGCACTTCCCGTGGGGCAAAGCCATCAAGATCAAGCAAGCTCGTGGAGGAGGGCGCGCAGAGACGACCCTTTATCAGGACGATCACATCGGCGACAATTCTCAGTCGCACTCGACCATCTCGCGTGTTATCGAGCGAAAAGCTCCTAGATCCAATCCTAGCCAACATTTCCCTATCAACAAACTTCACGATCTTCTACAAAGGTTTCTTAACTGCATCTCCCATGATCATTGGTTCATCATCATTTCCTATGCCAACTAGTGGTTCGACTCTTACCATCGTCGTCTCCTCACCCCATGTCAATTGGTTCTGCATCTCACAACGCGACGTCGCCCGCCAGCAGTCAGTCGTCTGTAACGAACTCAGAGCAATTGCACGTGCTGTCCAGGTACGCATCAGGGCACCTGGATGAAATAATCTCCGCCTCATGCTGATCACTTGCGTGATAGTCTGATAATGTGGTCTTTCGTCGTCTGTTTCGACTTTTCAGGATTCAGGACCGCCCGGGGCCTTGCTATAGGCAATGTTCTCTTTGTTAATGTCTCGATTGAGTCAGCAAGGTCGCAAGCCGCCGAGAAGGAATCATTCGTCGTAGAGGGTAGAAAGTCTGGCATAAGAAGTTCTTGACATGATGAAGACGAAAATGGAGGACGAAAAGCTCACGTTGCAGTTCGGAAAGCAATATTCGCCGAGACGTTCCGGATGCACCATCCCACGGTGCACGCCGTTGTAGGTCCTCAGGATCGGAACACGCATGTTGTGATACGCACGTTCCAACTTCCAAATCAGCTACAGTAGTAGTCGAGCAGCTCGAGCTACACTCAATCCACAGAAACTCAAAATTTACACGTCCTTACACTGCTACAGCTCCAGTCGATTAAATTAGGCTGCTCAATGACTCTAAACTGCCAAAGAAGATACCTCGCATTGCGACGAATGGTAGGCAAGTTGATCAGAAAAGCCATCACTGATCAGCAAAATCATAAATCATATCCGTGAATTACAATTCGATCCCTATAGTAACGCGTAATCAAGGTGTAGCGCGTAGTGAGCGCATGTAAGAGTAAGCCCGGAGGGCTTTCCAGTCCGTGGGTCCGTCAAGCGAGTTGCTTACTGTTGTTGGGAAATGACGGGATGTATTTGTAGGCATCGTCGCGCCCAAACGTGGTCTCTATCAGCTTGGCCAAAGCCTCAGCCTTGTGGATGAGATCGTTCAGTTATCTGCGAGTTGCGCGGCCTTGTGCTTTGCTAAAGCCATCGCTTTCGTGGTCGCCCCAGGCGAGAGCTTCTTTTACGTGGGTGGTCTTGAGCTGAGCTCTACAGCGGTCACCTTGACCCGGGCCCTAGTCCCGTCTATCAGATTTTTGCACTCACACTCTGTGGCGGGCTTGAGCTCATTTGGCTGATCTAACGAGTGAGCCTGAGATTGAGTATTGGATGCTTCTGCGTTCTTCTGCGGTGGGACCACCTGTCTGAGCTGTCGCTGGACAGCTTTGGAGGTGTCTACAGAGAGATGATGACGAGATGAGACGAGAGGATAGTGCTGGAGCCCGACGTCGCAGTGGTTGACAAAGGGGCAAACACCCAGCGATCTGGTGTTTGAAGCGCGACGTCGGGGCGGATGCCTAGCGCGCTACAAATCAAGTAACATAATACGGGAACGTCCGGGATCGACGTCACCGGAAGTGGGTTTTCAGGCTCCGACGTCGAAGAGCTATATATTCCATCGAGCGTATGTTCGAGGCTCTCTCTCCGCCTCTTCGACGTCGACGCGCTGTCTCTCAGTCTGTCTCACTTTTCGACCTGGCACCCATTTTCACCCAGTCTTTCCTTTTTTTCCCCTGTAGTTAGGGTCATCACCTGAGATTGCCTCTCTGTAGAGTCTGTACTTTTACATAGTCGTTCCGTTCACAATCCAGCCTCGTCCTGTTTTTTTCGCCGTGGTGTGCCTTCCGTGCGAGGGCCGGAGTCTTCACCGCTCCGGGTTTCGGCACACCCCAGTCAGTCGGTCTGAGATCCCAGGCTCGGGCTGGGCTGCACCCGACCCACCTAAGGAAAGGCCTGTCACACCACAGGACTGCCTCACAACACTCCTGTCACAGCAACAAGGTCATCTCACACTATCGCTATCATCGCGCCTGAGCCCGAAATTGCTCGATCCGGACACCAGCGCTTCCTTACACACCTCCTCATTCCTACGAATTTAAGTAAGTAATATTTCACTGATAGTACCTGTACCCTAACGGGTTCAGGGATATCATAACGTGCCCATGAACACTGTTGCTTTCTCGCTATTCTCGTATCACTATCGCGAAAGAGAGGATTTCCCCTGTGTAACAACTGCTCTTCTCGACGTACACACCGATGAGGTGTGGAACGTGGCCTGGAGTCATGATGGCTTGCGCCTGGCTAGCGCAAGCAAAGATAGGACGGCCATAATTTGGCGGATCGGGGTAAGTGATTCGTCTGCCCTTCCCGGAGGATAAAGACTGATGTCATGTTCATAGTCGGATATCGAACCTACCTCTCGTGAGTGTGTAGTGGAATTCACTCTTCGAAAGCACCCTTTCCCCGTCGGCGCATTGGCATGGTCGCTTGACGACTCCGTCCTGGCTACCTCTGCGGACCAGCTAATAATGCTTTGGGACACTAAGGTGATTATCATCACTTTCATTGTGTAAAGTATGACTATAATACGTCTTGCTAGACTGGAAAGCGCATAAACGTGCTTAACTCTCATTTGGAGACTGTGTCGGCACTCGTGTGGTTACCGGATGGCTCTGGCTTCATGTCTGCAAGTCTGGATCGCAAGATATTTTGTTGGGTATGTACAACCTGTGTGTGGTATACCTGGACGCACTTTACCTCTTCTCTTCCAGGACATGACCGGGAAGCTTCGAGAGGAATGGTCAAATGTACCCATCCGTGTCACCGATATGGCTGTCACTCCAGACATGACGCGGCTTGTCACGGTTGGAATGAACTACATCGCAATACCAACTGCATCAGAGGATGTCGGTCGAGGTGCCAGTCGGGAGCCAAAGCCAGCTCCGGCCAGCAATAGGAACAGCGCCACGGCGAGCGGGGGCCGACCGTCGGAGAATCGGATGATTATATACGAGCTCAAGAGCAAAGCCATTGAACTGTGAGTTGGGCGCCGTTGCCGCACTCGGCCTAACTCAAGAGAGGGCGTGGTTAGGTCGCTTCCCAAGGATGGTGAACTTACGAGCGTGAAGATCTCTGAAGACTCTCAATTTGCACTGATTAACCATGCACCAGACGTGAGAGTTGTTCGAATATGGCCCCTTGGTGATTTACTTATGATGATGCCATGTATGCAGGAGGTGCTTCTATGGGACCTGCACCAGGGTGGTCTCGCGCGCAAATTTACCGGGCAGCACCAGGGCCACCATGTGATCCGGAGTTGCTTCGGAGGCGTCGATGGTAACTTCGTGGTCAGCGGAAGCGAAGGTCGGTGTTGGCGTTGTTCTCGCTGGTCTTTTTCTCACCTGGTTACCCTAGACCGTAACGTTTATATCTGGCACAGGGATACCGGTGTGCTTCTCGAGATCATTTCAGGCCACGGAATGGGAAGTGTCAATTCAGTCGCATGGAACCCACGGAACGAACGAATGTTTGCGTCGTGTTCGGACGACTTTTCGATCCGGATATGGGAACCATTGCCACATACGGTCGCTGGCGGACTGCCTGTCAGCGACGTTGAAAGAAATGGAAAGGGAAAAGGCAAAGTCCAGTCATAGGAACGTTCTGCATGGTAGGGTACTTCGGATCATTTTGCATGGATAATTGGGATACGCTAACATTCAACAACTCATCTTAATTGTTCCATCTGGTTTAGTTTTCGCGCATCGAACATTCTGTTCGTGATCTGTTTCTCAAGTTCGCCAATGTCATGTCAGGTTATGCACAGTATATAATATAGGTACAATAGCATTCTACTAGTTGGAGTCCCACGAAGTGGAGGAGGGTTTGCAATTGCACTAAATGTGCCGCAGCGACGCAGAGCGAAGTGCGCGAACTTTTAACTAAAAAGGGAAATTATTTGCTCCTCTTGTGTTGAGCTCCTCTTGCGATTTCGTAGTACGCTGAACTTTGCGTCCAGCAAGGCCGTCCTCTTACTGTGGGTAGACTTTTTACTACTGTTGAAGCCGCAGTCAAACTTTTCGTTGGTGGCGCAACAGTACCTCAATTTAGCGCCAATACCCGTGGTGTACCTTCGCGTACCCCATTTCCGTCGGACCAGCCCACCTCCATTCGCTCGGATCGTTTTTATCCGCAACCGACACCCGAATGTCAACATCAAACTGACCGCCATCGCGCTCGTCGACAGACTCACGGCCTACGGCGCCTGCGAGGCGGAGAGCGAGGACCCAGAGGACCCTGGAAACTGGAAGAGGTTGCCGCCAAGCCACTGGCAGAAAAGGTCCAGCTGGAAACAGAGAGAATCATGCTTACAATCAGCCGGATGCCGAAAGGTCGAGGGCGCAGATGCTTGGGATAGTGCAGTGGAAGAGTCAGAAAAGAACATCAGAGACGGTGTAAACGGAGTCTCGTCGGAAGAAGGAAAAGGAATCGAAGGATGACGCGCCTGTAAGAAAGTTCCATGGATACCAAAGGACGTCCAGCTCTGTAAAGTCCTTCGGAAACAAGTCGTCGAACTTATCAAAGTGCATATGGCCAGTGAAACACCAATTAGTGACGTTCTGACGATGCGGTCGCAGGCTCGACCAGATCTGTCAATACAAGACATCACAGCGCTCTTGGTCTCGCTCACGAATCTCTCCCTCACTTGTTACCCGGACAGACTCGAATACGTGGATGAGATTTTAGCTTTTGCGCACAGCAAAATCAAAGAGTATTCTGAAAGGTACGTTCCATTTCTAAAATGTGTCTACTCCTGACGCCGATCTGATGCAGCTCGGATCTCCACGCTCCACAAACGGCTGCGTATCTCGCAGCGCTGCTCGTCGCCCCGATCAACTCGTACCAATCCATGCTCACGTTGCTTGCCATCCCACGCTACGGCCCGCTCCTGACACAACAGCTGTTTTCCACACACCGTTCCATCGCACACAGCATCGTCTCTAGCGTGCTCAAGAACGAGACCGTGATCGAGATGCCCGGGGACCTCGAATCAGTCTTGGATTTGTGTCACGTGTTGATTAAGGATCAAACGGACGCTTCTGCCGTCCGTGGTGGGCCAGTGAAGGACGTGAAGGAGATAGGAAGACAAGGTCCGTATGCGGTGGAGAAGGATGATACAGCGGAGGAGCAGAGGTGGGTAACGCGGATGGTGCATTTGTTTAGGGCTGAGTCATTTTGGGTGCAGTTTGAGGTGGGTATCCAGATAACCTGGGTCGAGAGAGTCGAGAATTCATTGGCGCACCGCACTCGCCAGCTGCTGCAAACTGCACGTCGGCACTTTGAGGCTGGAGGTGAACGGATGCGGTATACGTTTCCTGCACTCATCACTTCGAGCGTCAAGCTCTGTCGGCGGTACGAAATTCGTGAACATTTGGTGAGATCGGACTAATTATGTTTGTCTTCTAACCTCGACAACGAGAATAGGAAGACGACTGGCAATCGAAAGCGACCACCGCCCTCAAGTTCGTGCGGGAATGCACCTCCATCCTCGCGATACAAGTCGACTCTCCCTCACTCGCCCTCCGTCTATTCCTCCTCGCCGCTCAAATCGCCTCCCAATGCGACTTTGAGTTCGAAGACCTAGCGTACGACCTGTACGTCCAAGCGTTTTCGGTGTACGAGCACTCGATTTCGGAGAGCCGAGCACAGTTGGCTGCGATCACGTTGATCATTGGTAAGGACGCAAAGGTGTTCGACGTGGACGGGTATGACGCGTTGATCACCAAGGCTGCGTTGCATAGGGCCAAGTTGTTGAAGAAGCCGCATCAGGCGACGGCAGTGCATGCTGCAAGTCATTTATGGTAGCAGGAGGCAGCGGTGGAGGTGGAAGGAGAGGGGGAGGATGGGGAGGTGCCAAGGCGGTGAGTATCGCTCTCCGCTACCGATCGTGACTGATGGGTTATCGGCAGCAAACGAGTCCCGGGATGTTTGCAAAAGTCGTTGCGGATCGCACATTCGGCGACGGAGGAGATCGTCATTGTTCAGATATATTGTGACACGCTCGATCAATATCTGTATTACTGTGATCGCGGGGCACTTGCTGTGTGTATCTCTTGATGCAGTTTCTGACATTGTCACAGGTTGCTCCAAAATTCATTGTCTCGCTCATAGAGTTCATCATGTCCTCGATCGACACCATTACCTCTCTGTCGGCTTCCGCTTCGTACATGCACCCGTCGCAACGAATCAAAGGGGTGGCGTCCCCAGACATGATCCAGCAACATTTCCGGAACACACTCAAGTATATTCTTTCGAAGAAGACGTCGGAGAACCCGGGGAGGTATGACGAGGTGGAAGTCGTTGGGACGTTTTTGAAGACGGGGATCACGCGGTAGCGGTTGCTGGGTACGTATAGATGGTGGAGTCGTTTTCGATCTGTCGATACCGTTTTTTTTGTCGTCGTTTTAGCCAAGGCCCTTTTTTGAACTGATTGATGTCTTAGTCTTAGGGCTACGAGGACTCCTCGCTTGCTAGGTTTTACCTTGGGCTGTGCGAACTGCCTCTGGCAGTATGTACTCATGCTGCCAACTCATTGCTGTGCAAACTAAAAATACGGAAAACACCGTGACGAGGCTGCCTCAAGTGAGTCAAGTCACTGCGGCGAAGACGCCAACATTCTCACATTCTTCTTTCCACTGTCCAGTGTCCTCTTCACCATCCCAACCCTCAGTGAAACAAGATGAAATCGAAAGGTGCTTATTTCACTGTTTTGTCGAGAAGAGCCTCGGTGAAATGACATTCACGCCGTCAGCCAAAAA
>JBBPPC010001007.1:0-11190 GCA_038091775.1 Leccinum olivaceopallidum | reverse complement strand
GCTCAAACATGTAATAGTTGTGAAAACATTGTTCTTTGGCGGGGTCACTTCGCTGCCACCGAAGACACAAAGTCGGTCAATCTCTCTATCAACGGTGGTGAAGGTTCGTCTCAGATCTTCTCGGGAAGAGCAGGGTTTATGAACGCCTACTGACCAGCTTTTGCTGCGAGTGTTTGGGTGAACAACGTGTTTCTGAACACTTCATATGGAAAGTAAGCTTTACGCAGTATACTTGTGAGATGCATTTACGAATTGGACAACTTTCAAGTTCAACCAACAACCGAAACATCTTGGAAGAAACTGATGATACATTTTACTTTCCGCCTGATTCCCTCCTTTACGATCAGGATAATGTTATCACTATTCTTCAGGTTAGTCGCATCTCTATAGTCTATGTATATTGTGTTCACGGCTTGGTCAGGATAACATGGGCCTGAAAGAGAACGGAGGTGATTTGTCACTTTCCGTCGTTTCAGTCACATAGAATTGACGGAAACTTCCAGAGACGGCGGTTGACGAAGAGAAGTCACCCCGGGGAATTCGCGGGTTTATGCTCAATACCGGCGACTTCGGCGAGTGGAAAGTACAAGGCAAAGTCGGAGGATATTCAAAGTTGGTGTCTCACTCGAGCCGGCCTGGGATCCTTTTTTTGACCTTTGAACTAGCTATCCTGACAAAGTCAGGGGTATTCTCAACGAGGGTGGTCTATACAGCGAGCGATTGGGCTGGCATCTGCCGGGGTATGACACTTCGTCATGGGAAGCTAGGGATCTTTCCAAAGGTCTTCCGAATGCTGCTGCGGGCGTAGGATTTTTCGTTACTACGTTTGACCTCGACATTGCGGACTATCTCGATGTCCCCATGTCGTTCACCTTTGATCAGTCTTTCCAACCTTACCGTGCCCAGTTGTATGTGAACGGGTGGATGATGGGGAAGAGGGTAGCAAACCTCGGGCAAGTCCCTGTGTTGTTCGCGCTGAATCGATCGACTGACAAAAGAAACCCATAGGCCGCAGTACAAGTTCCCTGTACAGCAGGGTATTCTTAACTACAACGGCGTCAAGTAAGTTGATCCCCATCTGTTTATTTGACGTTGATCCGCTCTGACGGTTAACCAGTACCGTTGCGGTGGCTTTGTGGGCCATGGAATCCACTCAAATTTCACCGACGTTGGAATTGACGATCGACGGAATGTACGAAGGAGGTGTGGGAGGCATTGCAACGAACAACCCCAGCTGGTCACCGGCGGGTAGGGGGTAAACGCGTTGTACAGAGTTCTATTTCTATTTGATTGCTTCCTCGTGGAGAGATACCTTGTTTTATTTTTCCTTTCAGTCGGTCCATGAACTGGCCATGTTCCAAGTGGGCCTCGGATTTTCCATCTGTTCTTGAGAGCTCAAACAACTTGTTCGGGTCAACAACTCGCTCGCTACCTGCCGTTGGACAGGCCTACCTGCCGAAATGACTGTCCGACAATGCATATTGGCATATAAGTACTAACAAGGTTTCCCCTCTGACCGCTATTTTCGAAAAAGAAAAACGATAATGGGATCCTCCGAAAAGTAAATCGCCGCAACCTAGTGCATCCCGGTCCGAGATGTCGTGTGATGGTTACATATTGATGACCCCAGTGAGCTTGATTTACGGCAATCTTGACTCAGATCACAGTTATCTAGCTGGCACATCCAGGAGACAATAAAGCCATTCTTGGACCTTGTCGAACATTGAACTCTGAAAGGGAAGAAGGGAAAAGAAGTATCGGACAAAGGCATCATTCCGTGAAAAGCCACTCTTGCGTTCGCTGCGAATCCTGCAAGGCTTCTACGGTCGGCCCCCAGCAAATTCTTTCACTTTGAGTTCGCACTTCTTCATTATAATTCTTCAAGTTGTCTTGCGGCACGTCGGCGACTTTGAGGCCCTGGAAATCGCTGCACGCCGCATTACTAGGATCTTCGATCAGTTCATCTACTAGTAGTTAGAGTCAGCAGAACATCTAAAAAGAACGGCGATTCAGCAGCTTTCTCGGATACGAGCGAGGCCATTCGCTTGGCTGATAAATATGTAACAGATGCTGAGAGCCAAATCCATCTGCTGATAGGCTGACTCACTGGATGAGATTTCAAGTCCTATTGGTCAAAGGTATGGCATTTCCTCTTCTCCTCAGAACGGAAGTGATGATAAGAATAGTACATGCTATGCGTCGAAAGACGTCATATGTACTATGACGTTACCATCTTGCGTCTCTTCTAGGCTTGATTCATGATGGCCGCGTCCGAAGCAAGCCGACGGTCAGCATCCCAGAAGAGAGTAAGGATCCGACCGTTCACATCCATGAGAGAAATGGCCACAATTCGCGACCGGAGAGTTTGACTCATGTATGTGCTTCCACGATGACGGACGCACGTGCGGTCTGCGTGCCGTCATACGATATGTAGAACACATCGACGGCGTCTGCAGTTCATTCGAGACTGCGTCAGCGGACTGACCCAACGGTTGTAACGATTCGGGTGATCTTTGTATCGATGCGCGTGTTCGACTTCTGCGTGCGGGGCGAGGAGCAGTGGCACGATGATCTTCAGATTCGTGCTCGCTGGCGAGACTCGTTCTGGTGGATGATGTCAATGGATTTGTCATTTATGACTACTGGAACTGTACGGTAAAGTTCTTCACAGGACGAAGAGTCCTTCGTTTGGGCCTGAATGGGCGTTTCCCGGATCATATTGTCATCATCTCGACCGAAATGTCATTCAGCGTGTCCAGACTCGGAGACCATGGGGCATTTGAATGGGCGGGCAACGGCCTACTAGTAAGGGGCGTGTTTTGTCAGCCAGCTTTCCGTCTACTCGATCCGAGAATCATGTAGAGCCCCTTCTTTCCAATGTACTTATCGCCCGTCGGAAACGCCCCGACGGTAGGGTCGAGATCAAGATTGCTGACGGCGGCACTTGTTGAACTTTGATCGTGTGATCACAGTGGCTAGAACCTGGATCCGGTTCCATTACGCCCACCGTGTGTTGGACGCCGAGCCCCACCTCCTCAGGCTCAAGCTAGCTCCTAGAATCTCCAATAATACATGCATGCCCCCGTTTGCTCACTTACATACATTGTCATCCACGCATCCTATCCTCCCCCTCCGATCTTGCACCTCCGCTGTTCTCGCAGGCCATCGCCGATAAATGAGATGAATGTACGCGACGCAGGACCGCAGAGGCCCATCCTGTAGTACTACGCGGCCGCGTGGCTCGGCTATCATAAGACTTCAACGATTCAGACGGGTTCACGTCAGGCATACGCGCCGTCGTGGAACAACATCGAGGGTATCCAGCTGCCGTTCGACATCGTCTTCGCGGAATCCGCAGACCAAGCCAGACGATCCACTCGGGAGGTGGTGGGTGTCTTTGCAGTGGCTTGTGTGTACGGCCGGCTCGAGCGGAGCGTGCTCGGCAGGATCCTCGTCCTCGTGCTGTTGGGCAGGCTTGCCGCTCTGTTTCTGTCTCTGAACGATTCACATTATGATCAATGATCGGATGGGGACGGCGTAGAAAAGCGTAAAGGCAGGCGGGTCTAGGTCACGCTAGCGGGTCGTTTATCGTTTACAGTAACTACCCTATGCGAGCTAGTCAAGAGACAATAATACGTAGGCAAGTGAATAATAAACAACGTGGGGGCATGCATAGAAATACGGCCGGAGTTGTATGTAGGTACATAAGCAAGTGATTGGTCGATGCGAGTCTATGTGGAGATATATATATATATATATGTATACATCCCTTCTTCGCTAAGTGTACAGGAGGATTCTATAAGACACAGTGGGTCGTCAAGAGTGGATGTGCTTCGTAATGGCATAGGTTGGATGAGATAATGGTCGCGTTGAGAGGTGGGGAGGTAGGGAAAGGGGTGTAGGGTTAAGGCTCCCGAATGATGTGCAAATGAAAGAGCAAAGTAAATACGACACAGCGCGACTCGGCTCGAGGAGGGAAAATAGCAACGATTAATTACCGCCTCGTAGGAAGCTCAAAAGTGACTCTCCCCCTCGTAGACTCGGGGTCTTCTTCGTCCATGGGCGAATCTTCCACTTGGCTGGCAGGCAACCAAGGCTCGTTTTGTGGCGTTCCGCCTCCACTGTGTGAAGGGCTTGTCCTAGCCCCACCCCCACCTGAGGTCCAGCCCGAAACCGAGACAGAACCCGAACCCGAAACTGAGCCGGAAGAACCCGGTCGTTGCTGCTCGTCCGCAAATCGGATAGATCGGGATGGAGACGCATCGCGCGACGGCTGTTGCAGTCGGAGCGATTCGAGCCGCCGATGCAGAATCGACGAGCGCGGCGACAGAGTGCCACCATTGTAGCGCTCCGCCTGGCGCGCGCTCCTCCCGCGTCGATCCACTCCTTCCTCTGGAATTACCACGGACATGGGCAAGACGTTCTGCATTGCTCGTTCAGATGGGGTCGGGACTGTCGGAGTCAGCGTCGGAGTGTACGTCGGCGTGAGAGTGGGAGACGGTGTTGGCGTCGCGTCGGAGAATGACGCCGGCGAGCGAACCTGAGGCGTGGTGACATGGTTGCCGTGCTCGAGGCTCCCTGACGATCGCCTGCGACCCTTCTTATGCAGACCAGCAGCGCCGGCCGAGCGCATGCCTTTTTTCTGTCTCGCGCGCTTCCTGCGCCCGTCCGCCGACGATTGCTGTACAACAGAGGGCTCACTAGCGGTCTCCACGGTCGTGTCGTTTCCATCTCCATCATCATCAGAAGCCCATGCTTCATCGTCGTCGTCGTCGGGAGGCTCGCCCTCCGCGGTGTTATTCGTCGCGGCCGTGACTCTGTTCGGTTCTCCAGCGTCTACATTATCCTTGCGCGTTCCATCAGATTCTTGAGCAGGGGGGAGTACATGGTGTCGCGGATGCTCCTCGATCTGGCCCGTGGTCTTCTGAGCGCCTTCGTGAGCGTGTCGCAGATGCTGCATGTACAGATGCGCCGTTCGCAATGGGCCCGCCGCCGCCGCCGAACCAGAACCGTGCGCATACGCATGCCGGACGACTTCGACATCAACCTCGACATCAAAACGTCAGCAGCTGGCACACACGTCGAATACAGAAACACGGTCCGGTTACCCACCTCTTCTCCGGGTCCCGCCCGTCGCTCGACGACCTTGTCCGAGCCCTCTCTCCACTCCATCGTGGTCTCAGTCCCGTCCGGGGGCATCTGTTCCTTTCCTACGTCGTCACTCTTGAACGTGTCTTCCGTCTTGGGCTCGCTCCCGTCCTCTTGCTGAGGCTTGCCTTCGGAGCTCGTTCGCCTGCTCTCCATAATTGTCTTTTCTTCCTCCGTGAGACCGGCCCGGCCGTTCTCCATCGTGCTCGCGTCGCGGTCCCGGTTGATGACGACGTCCTCACCGCGCGTGATGTGTCGTGTGAGAGTAGCCCAGTCGGGTCCAGTCGCATGACGTGACCACGTTCGCGAGGAGACGGAGTGAACGCGACGTCCCAGCGAGAAGAATGGGATCGACAGCCCGTGTATAGCGACACTGCAGAGCACGATGAAAGCGACGATTGGCTGTATCGTTGATGCGAGAAACTCGGCTCGATTCACGGGAGGGTTGGAAGCTTTGGGGAGATACCCTACTGCAAAGGTGGAGATATATATGGCTCCTGAAAACACGACAAGGGAGACAGGTCGTCAGAGTAATGTGCAGGCAAATGTGCAACGTAATTGACTCACCAATGCCGACCGGTCCGAAATGACCGCTGAAGAGCGCCTCGCGGAAGGTCTTGACGTCGGGTATGAATTTATAGAGGGCTATCATGATCGGAAGTCGTTTGAGGATCAAGATGAGCAAAGCGGCGGGAATAAGGCGATGGACACTCAGTGTCAAGGTCTCGTTGGTGAAGCTATCAAATGGCATCCATGCACCTACGTACACGAACGAAGCAACGTTGAACAGCAAGTCTATTACTGAACTGAACACTGCTTCCTCTGTCTGTCGGTTGAAGAAACCGTCCCACGCAAAAGCGGTACCGCAGCAAAAGGCGGCGAGGAGGTCGTCGGAGCCGAGTATTGTCATGATACCAATAGTGAGGAAGGCGAGGGAGACATACTGCGCAACATACGACTGACGATCAATCAGGTCATTACGTTGGCAAAACTTCATGAGATAACGAAATCCGAAGCCCAATGCCGATCCAAATGCGACGCTGAGAACGATCTCAACTAGACGTTTTCGTGAGCACAGGTCCGCATGGTGAACACAAAGACTGACATAGCCACAAGAAGAGAACCCAGTCCTCAATAGCGCGACCAGGGGTAGACTCGAGGATGAGGTAAAGGGCAATGAAAAGAAAGGGATACGCTGCTCCATCGTTGCATCCACACTCCGCGGACAGTAGATGGCGGATATGGGCGGGCACGTGCTTGTCTGCGTACTTTCCACCAACCACTGCCGCGGCAAGGATTGGATCGGTGGGAGTAAGACACGCACCAACGGCAAGGCTAGAAAGGAAATCGAGGCCCGGAACGAAGGCATAAATTAAGCCTGCGGATACGAACCAGCCCTTATGGGTAACATTTCAGAAATTATGCGAAGGCCGGAATGAACTCGACGTACCCAAGCCATAACGGGACCGAGGAGAAAGAACAGACTCTTCCAGTGTCTGGCGACATAGGCCTTTGGAAGCTCGACGCCGATGGCAAACACGCCGATAGCGAGGACGACACGCGTAAACTCGAGGGTGATGGTATTCGTCGTTTCTTCATTACCGTTGGCCCAACTCCGAGGATCGAACACGCCAGCACCATAGGGTCCTGGGTTGGAGGATGAGTGTCGAGCGGTCAGAGTGACATGAATGTCAAAGGACTTGCCTATAATAACACCAAAGAGAAATGCCCAGCAGGCTTCCCCTATGTACAACTGTGGAGACGGCGAGGATGAGGATCACGATGAAGGTGGTGAGAACAAGACAGACCTTTTCGCGGATAAACAGCGAAAACATGCCAAACTGGGACGGAGGCATTCATTTCGGATGAAATGAGAGAAGAGAAGAATTCGACTGACCACTACGACGAAGCCACCCAAGCACGCGTATGCGATGTGTGGAATCGTTGGACTGAGCTATGGATTCTAGGATGAGCGAATTGGGAAGTGATGTGAGAGACTGTGAATGAGGCTGACCGGATGGAACAACATGGTGTCGACCAAGAAAGAACTAACGCACAAATTGTGCGGGGTCGTGAACGTTCAAACTGGACGTCTAGGAGGAGGTCAAGGAACGTCGTGAGTGACTTTTGAAGAACAAATATGCTTGGCAGGGGCCGAGTAATACTATTGACCGAATTACGTCAGTCGGAAGTCAAAGTGGAGACTTGTGGAGAGAAAACTCGGCGCCGCTGGGACAACTAGCTCGCTGTTTATATACGGATCATAACTGTACTTACTAGAGAATTCAGGGATCGATGAAACACGTTCTCTCCTCATGACACGCTCTCCGGAGTTATGCGTCTGCGAAAAACGGCGTTCTCAATCTGACCCCTCTCCTCCAGATCCCGTGGGGCCCGGCCGCCACAGCAAGTTGCTCGCCATCGGAATCGCTCGAGTTCGCTCATGGCTGATAACCGCCACAAGGTACGTCCGGCGAGCACTCAACGAATCTTCCCCTGCAGCTCTTTACGTCCCTTTAACTTAACACGCTCTTGTCGTCTTGCCAACGATGCGAGCGCGCCGCACCTGAATCTTTTGCCGGCTTCGCGTAATAACCAATCCAGTCACACCGTCAGCGAACCGGTGACACCGAGGGAGAACTTCAATTGCCCGGATTCCGCGTTCGCCCTCTATGTACTCTCTTGTATTTTTTTTTGGCACACATTCTCGTCGATAGCCCATTGATATCTAACAGATAGCTGATCTCGGTGTCTCGCGATAAGGCCTATCATCTATCGGATCTCCTTCAAATCGACGAGAATGATCGAGCGCTGCACAGCCATGCATTATGCCCACCAAATTGTCGTACAGCCCCGGCGACCTAACGGCATTATTATTCAATGTACCTTTAAATATCTCCTTTAGGTTCCGCTATCTCGCTCTCAAACCCAATTTTTATAGTAAGTCGTCCACCTTGGCATGCACTTGAACGCATTCATAATATGTGCCTATCTTTTCTCCCTGCCAAGGAATTGTGTCGCAGACCCTCGCAACCTGACACACAGCATCCATCATGTGTTCACTACGATCCTCCTGCAGCTGGACGTCGTCCTCCCAATATCGAATCGAGTTCTCGTCGTTGGTTGTCTAGGGTTTCATCCCATGCGGACCGCTACGCACGGCCGTCGCACATTATCCACCAAGAACGCATGCAAACAGGTGGCTTGACAGCTGAAATGATTTTCTCTCGTCCACAGTACTCGACACAATCGCTCGTCGTTCTCGAGTGCGCCAATTCTGCCTCAGGTTATCGAATGCGTCATCTCTTCAATCTCACACAATGTTAGCCGTCTTGTGATAAACATTCTTTGACCTCAACGCCTACACATTATTGATCGGTACCGCCAGTTCGATCACACAACGCGCACTTCATTAATGTGCAAGTTTAGTGCGTTTCCCAGCCGACAGTCCTTATCTCCTTGCAGGTATCCTCGCTGCCGAGGAGTGTATGACAAAACCAAAATCATTGCACAATCAACACATGTACAGATAGAACAACACTTCCATTTCAACGGGCTCCGATCTTCACTTTGGTGTACTGAGCCATTACATCATTGGGTTCGTCTGTCCAGCACGCGCATTGTAGCCTTCAAAGTGGTTTGTTGGCCAGCCACTTGTTGACCAGCTCTAGCGCTTCTTTCGGCTTATCAAGCGGAACCTGCCCTTTCGGTGAGTTCCACATCTTGACTCTTGGCGATGGACTTACCATGTGTCCGGCGTCAGCGATGGTAGCGTATGTTAATCCCTTTGCACTCCTTGTCTTACCGACAGGCTTTCCATCGATGGACCAATCTCTCAGAGGATGGCCCTTGAACTCCTGCTGTCCGCTCCAGGCCATCTCGAGTGTCCAACGTTCGTTGCCGATCCAGTTACAAATCCAATCGGCATCTCCGACGTAGATCAACACGCGTACGCCACGGTCGAGGAGTTGAGCGATGTGGGTGTAAGTCTCATGATATTCATCCAACGATGCGGCAAATGCATTGCCGACATTGTCATCGCAGACCAGGATTTCCTTTGGGACAGTATCGTTCACACCAAGCTGTTGGCGAGTTTCAGGCTTGGAAAGATAGTCGGTCATGTATCTGAAATACGATCATTGCATTAATGTCGTGGAGAATATCCATGGTTACTTACTTGATAGCGGGGTAACAGTGGACCTCTGGAGGACCCTCACACTTCTTCCTGATGTCGTATGGATTCAATCCTGGCAATTAGCGATCATATCAGCACTTAACACCCCATTCGTTTCAGCAGGGCCTACCAGTCTTGCTGTATGGATCCTCAAGTTCCTTCTGGCAAAAAGCACGAACTGTAGCACAGCTCGTGGCGTTAAACTGATCGATACAAGATTCACGGGTCCATCTCTGGCACCGAGGTATCTATACCCGAGCATCAGTTGGTGGACGTTTATGAGAACGATGGCTCTCACAGCTTCCTTCATCCGCAGGCATGTACTTTTTCAAAGGTGTCATTGACGTCTATGACAGACGCGCTCGACTCACTTGATATCTGAAATCGGAAACTTGGTAGAGGCAGTCGTGCATTGGACGTCATAGTACGAAGGGTACATCGTGACGTAGTCAACTAAACCGTTTCCTGACCACGACCGTTGGCCGGTCAGTCAGTCGCATCGAACACTCGAGGCTATCACCATTACCAATCATGAGAGACGTCAAATTTACGTGGGTTCTGCTCTCCTTTCCGTCCTTGAAATACCGGTCGTAGATCTGGGCTGCAAAGATAGGGAGATAATGACCCTGGAAAGTAATATTGTTAGTGTCTCTCGAAGACGAAGTCCATCATGTCAATGATACTGATGCTCACAGCGTACGATTCTCCAGACATGTGGAAGGGAAGACCCTGGAAGTCTTTAAAGTGGCTAAAGAATATGTGTATGAAAGCGGAAATGTCTCGGGCAGCTTCTTCGGTAGTGCTCTGTCAAACAGTCATGGTAGGAAAACGTCCAATCAATCGTATCGTCGGCCAAGACAAAAGGAAGCGCTGCGTACCACGGATTCATCGTTGTCAGCGAACGAATAGCCGACGCCGACTGGTTGGTCGACATAGAACACGCTCGCTTTGTTGTTCCACGAATACTGGTTGTATGTCGGGCCCTTGTCTGAAGTAATCAGACACGGACCGTTTTCCATGAACAAACCCATGCTGGAGATACACCCGGGACCTGTGATGAGCCAAATCACATTGTCAACGCAACGTACATCGATGGCTGTAGTAAGACACTTACCACCGTTGATCCACATGATGACATCGTCCTTCTTGGGATTGCCGCGGCTCTCGAAGAAGTAGTAGAAGAGGTGTCTCACTCCGGCGTCGATGTAACCGGTATAAGCCCTGCCAGACGCAACATGTAAGCTCGGAAAAGAATGACGTGTGAAGAGTACACGGACGTCGAGTTCAAGTCTTTCCCGTCGCATATGAATTTTGTCTTCTTTATCCTGACGCTGTGCCCCGGGAAGGAAGGGTGATCGAGAGTGGTAAAGCTGTCGACCGAAAGGGCGCTCAGGTCCGCTATGGGCATAAATGACCCTTGGTCGTGATGGCGCGGCGCGGCGCACGCTGATTGCTGGTATAAATCTAAGGGTGACTGCGATGACGCGTGGCCAAGAATAGCCATCGATAGCAGACCGATTGTGCTCAGAAACATCCTGAATGATGAAGAGAGACTGGAATGTGTAAGAAGAACCTGCACGCACACTGGCTTTTATTGTTCTTTTGAATTTACGTGCTCAAAGTCTTCCAGTGGGTTTACCGGCATCCAAGGAACAATTTACTTCCAGCTGATTTGGAAACCTAACGAGATGAGTTCCTTGGTTCCTGCCAAGACCGTGGGGGAATTGGAGTTTGAAACTTTGGGTTGGTACGAAATCCGTATGAAACCTGGTACGCGCCGCTTTCTCAATAAATGCTAAGGAAACAGTTGCCAAAAGAGCCTCGAAATGACCTGCTAAGCGGTGAGCCAAGGCTTGCTAAGAGGGGTT